>VYZW01061983.1:40141-62014 GCA_013401315.1 Balaeniceps rex | reverse complement strand
AATTAAGAATCTTAATTAAGGCATCCAAACTTCAGAAACACATTATATTGGTTACATATCACTTTAAATATTGCTACAGACATAGTAACATGAAATTCACCCAGACACATCCAAATATCACAGAAGAACCCATAAAATGGACTCCTTTACATTACAACATTTGAATTCCGGTAAAGGTACCACAGTTTTCCACGGCTTCCTACACTACTAAGATCTTCTGCTAAGGGACTAACGTTAACAAAGCTGTGAAGGCTCCAAGAAAAAAAGTACACATATTATAAATTCAGGTAGATTTTTGTTCGTTTTCTATTTCAGCAGAGTTTTCTTTTTCCTATCAATGGAGACAATGGCATAGTACTTTTAGAAATGTCTGAGGAGAAATCATTAGCTGTTAACACTACACAAGAAACTTATCTGCTGCATTTTACCCCTACAGGAACATGTATGGAGAGGTAAATCGTGAAGGGATTCAGAGAGATTAAGATAATGGTTTAAAACTGTGATTCTTATGTTAAATAGACAAAAATATTAGTACAAATTAGTAAGCTAGGAAAAAAACATACCAAAAAAAACCAGCCAATGAAGGAAGCATGGACCATACAAAAGGTTCTTCCACGCACCCATTAGAATTCTCTTTCCTTTCCTTCCACAGTAACATTGTAAAATATCTAAAACTGGTCAAAGTCTGTTTTTTTGTAACACTTTACATTACCTAGAGCTGGAAAAAGAACCATGATTTGGTTAGAAGGAGATATGTAGCATATGGGATAGTTAAACACAAACCATTTCAAATACATAAATGTGGGCGATACTTTTGTCCTGCAAATGAGTTACATGAGACTGCTATGCAAAGGTAAGAATTCTCAAGCCATCTTCTGATGTGGATGAACACCAAACAGGGATTGAGGATACACACAAGAGGTCCTCCAGGACTTTTCATGAAAGAAAAAGAATGGTCAACTGGGTTGGGTTTTTTGCGTTGTTTGTAGGTTTGGGGTTTTTTCAGAAGCCAGATAAGGATCCCAACATCCCTTACATGCTTCTGTGCATAAAGCCCTTTCCCAAGTCACTCACTTCTGACAAACCTATCATGCCAATAATCCATACCTACCAATAAGATACCAAGAACAGAGTAATAAGAACTATATGTTGTTTTGGTAGGGCATTTCTTCCCCTACCGGCACATATTTTTCAATATACAACACAATATAAAGTATAATATACTTGACTGCCAGTATTTTTGTCCAGACTACGTATTTATAACTTTCAGAATTACTGTACTATTCATTAGGTGCTTGACTGTGCCAAAGTACAGTAAATTTTTTTTTTTAATCAGTTTGATATACAGTGCGTTCTTACTGTTCACTAAGTTATTACCTGAATAATTTATTTACAGGCAAGAAAAAATTGTGTGTGCCTGTCTGTCTAAGAGCTGTTTGTAAGGCTGTAGAGCTTTCTTCATCTTTCAGTGTAGAAAATATGTAGCTAATTAGATTGAGAACATCACATATTTAGCAGAAGATATTTTAGCCTAGTCTCATACTGAAAGAAGGCTTAAAAAACCACCAAACAACTCACTTCCCTTTTCCTCCCAATCACTTCTTAATCTACAGGCCAATTTCTTTTTTTTCTTTTTTTTTTTTTTTTTTTTTTTAAACAGTCCTTTCTTNTTTTTTTGAAACAGCTCTCTCAAATAAATGACAGTCATTTAAGTTTCACAGAAAATAGGATAGGCTGACAGGTTATTAAAACCCTTCTCTTAAGGGACAAAAAGTTACAAGAAAATCTACCTAAGAGAACCCACAAGAAAAGTTTCTGTACAAGGGTCCTCATAATTAAGTATCTGGCAATTCTGCAAGACAAACCCTTACAACTCTTCTAGTATTAGTGTTTGCAGGATTATTTGCAAGTATTCTTACCTTCATTACAAGAATGCAGTAATGTAAGTGCTAAGTATATTAAAAGAGATGGATAGATGTGTTTTGATATGTAGCTTGACTTCGGGTTATAAAAATATAAATTTAGTTGTAAGTACAGCCTGGAAAAAGGACTGATGTTTACACTGGTAATATTCCAAGAGTAAGTTTTTGAGATTTAGGATTTAGATTTCAATAAAATTCTCCTTTTATTGTCCTCCTCTGGGAAATTACATATGCTTTTATGCTTTAGAAGCTTCAGTAACGATCAGCTAATGCAAACACCTAAAGTTGGATCAACCGACTATCACTGAAGCTTCAGAGCCTACCTACAACCTGTTACATCTTCACAGACAGCCTTGGGGAGGCACTAAGTAGGCGTGAATTTGCCTGAAGGTCAGGCAGTCTGTCTACACACCACAGGGACTGTAAGTGACTACCCAAATTACCTTACCTGCTGTGCCATTCATCAGCTCACCAAGCTAAAACTAGATATGGCAATAAAATTGCCCAGTGACCATGGTTACCGCTTATTTATGACAATTTCATTTTGCAAACATAAACCTTATACAGATGATAGATACCCAGTGCATCAATCAATTCTCATACATCAGACCTGAAGGATAGCTCTCTTTGAAAAAAAACCCACTTTTTGCCCCTGAATAAAAATAATACGGGGGAAAAAAACAAACCTCAAAGTGAAACAGAAGAGTTGTTCCATTCCAATCCCCCCAAAATCCAGTGATTCCTTTGCAGAAAGCTCTCTGATCATTGTACTGAAATTTAATCATCTGTAAGACCAGACTTGTCAGAATTCTATTGAACAAAGTTGAAAGTAAGAACCTGCCTCCATAATCCAAGCTGCATTAGGTCTGTGCTGAGTCCCAAAGGGGATAATTAGGTTTGCAAGTCTAATCATCCACTGTAATAGAACAGCCTTTGTTCCCACCAAGCAGGACTTATTTCAGTTCACCATCTGAGAAATGGGAATATCTGATGTCAATAATCAATTGACCTAAAGAAAACATTCAAGAACTTCAGAGGTTTTGAAAACAGAGTTCCTTCTCCCCTCCCCCTACACCAAATACAGATACTTGTGAAGAGTATTTAAGATTGGCTCTTTGAATCCTAATGATTCAAATGCATTACACAACCAATTACAGATATAAAGTATAGATCACACAGCCTCTCCTTATGTAGTATGTAAACAGAATTTAATACGGCTAGATCTGCTGTAAAATTTAATTTAAACTGTGTGTAAATTCCAGTCTACAGTTCTCAGGTGTCAAAAATTGAACAAGTGTATAAACGTTTATGCTACCACCCTTGATACCTCACAGTCTGACCAGGTTTAGTTGGAATGCCAGTAAAAACCAGGAAAACATTTTCATTAAATGCAAAATTTCTCTCTTGGTGCAGACTCCCATACTTCTGCAGCAGAACATCTGCTGGACAGAAACATGTGGATATGCACTTTTCTTGATGCAAATGATTTGCTACACAAATTATCTGTACATAAGCATTAAGTCCAACATGTCCCATGCATTTGTTTTTGCAACATGTGCACAATAGATCTCGTGAATTCAGAAAGCGTAGAGTTCTTGTGCTCAGTCTCAAGAAGTGAACTGGATTCCTGAATGTCTATCAGTTTAGCTGGAAATACTGCTCACTATACAAATACCTGAAAATTCTAGATACTCCTTGAACAACAGATCTGAAAGGAAAAGATCAGCTTCTTGTGGAATTCATTCACAGTATTGATGGGGACAAGAATTTTTAAAATACTAGATAGTGTAGGCATTTTTTTTAATCTTTAAATTACTCGAATCTTAACAGTCATGACTACTGTTCCCTAAATGAACCAAACTCTTTTCTAATGAATCTGGTCCACAAAATCTACAGCAAAAAGACCAAGCTGGAAGTAACTGTTGCTCAAAGTTGTTTTATTTAAGTGGTTTCTCTATTTCTTTAAGCAAGTTGTTCACTGCTGTAAGAAACATACCGTATATTGACTTTACAGGAATTCTTTGAAAGCAATTAATTTTTAAAAGTACGATTTCCCCCACCCTTTTGTAAATGAGAATATGTATATCTGCCTAAAAGGTTTCTTTCTCTCATGAAATGAAAGTTTAAAAACAAATAAAAAGAATGTTTGTAATGCATTGTACCACTCCTAAATTTCTGCACTTGCACTACAACAATGGATTTTATACTAAATACCCAAAAAGAGGGGAACCCACACATAATGTGCAGAAGAGGCCTTCAATAAAGAGCAGGAAAGCAATGACCTGAAGTTTGGGGTGGTTTTCTTCCTTCTGAATTCTTAATAGTATCTTTTCTCCCAACCCATCGGTTTCAACACAGCTACTATTCATCAAAGGCACACATCAGATATCACACTATCAAGAGTCACTAGTAGATATTTTTAGCCAGCTGAGGTTTCACATTGTGAAAGAAACTTCTTTAAATGGTATTGTGGTGATAGACATTATTATAGAAAAGTCCCATTTTAATTTTAAGACACCAGAGGGTTAGTGCATTTTTTTAAATTTACAGAATAAAAGTCAGCACCCTCCCTACCGATAACAAAACACATCATTGTGACAGATCTGCCTCCATGTTTGAAGTCTCTGCATTCTAGACTTTTCCTGAGAAACATCATCTTTAACCAAACTGATTTTCTTGCAACAAGGGGTGTAATTCACAAAACAGAAATCCAGACCTCAATCTAAAACCATCACAATAGTAAGATGAATTTGGAAATAGAATGTAGTTCACACTGCAAATTCTAGATCTGATGCTGACATCTGCATCTTTCAGGCATCTGGCTCTGCTACTTTTTTAAAATTGCATCACCTTGCTCAATTTGGGTAGAAGTTTTAATTTTCTTAGCCAATTCAGAAAATCTTTGTATCTCAATAAACAGAAGACATTTTCATTGAATAGAAAGGTAAACTGAGAAACAGATTTTAGTGCCTATCACTAGCAATTCTAGAAGCCATTATATGCTTTTTGACTAAGATGTCTTTTGCCTACTTATGCTATTTTAGACTGTTAATAACACTGAAAGTTGTTTGTGGCAAATAACTGCTACTATACATTATCAAACCAAACCCAAACTAATCCATGATAAGGTTTAGAAATTCCCTGCTGCTTCTGAACAAGTTGACATACTCTGTAATTCATTATTTCTCAGACTAAGAAATAATTATGTACCCAGTAGATCCTACCCTACTTTCAGCCCCCTCTAACCCACAAGTCTGACAGCACTTCCCAGTTCTTCAGTGAATGTGCACAGGTGGTTGACTTTATGTGCCAGAGTATTTGCTTTATAACCTGGTTCCCCTGAGGCAGAAGATTGTACACATGCACCAGAGTCACAACAGGTCCATAAACTAGATGAGAAGGGACCAAAAAAAACCCAGTGAACATTACGCAACACAACACACCTTCCCTGCACTTTAAATAGGACAGTACTGCAGTGAAGTGCAGTCTCCAGAGAGCACTAAAAACCAAAAAAATCATAATTGAAATGATAGTGTAGTTACTGAATCAGATTCTCTTCCCATAACATATCACCCCATTGGTGTCATGCCATTATCCCAAACTATGTGAGTCACAAAGTTACTATGCAAAATTGAAGTAAACTTCATTCACAACTGATATACTAAGATCAGGTTGCTTGACTGAAGAATTCTGAAAAGTAGCCATACTGCAGACAGCAAACCAAACCTTTGTTTCTCAGATTAGGACATTTCCAAAACAACACAATGGTAACCAACATTTTCTTATAAATCACTTTCAACACATGGATAGCCATCAACTCCCTTCTTCCATTGACTTTCTCAATGGCAAAGGTAGGCACAAAGTATACAAATATGTTCATGACTTTCAACAAACCAAGCTTGCATTTCAACTTGCTTATCATATGTTTTTTCATTGCTAGGAGCGTGAACTCTACAATGTGTTCATCCAACATGGCATTTACAGTTTTCAGTACTAAAATCCATTTTGAAACTGGGATTAGGTCAAACTAGGCAGTATCTCCTAGCCAATACTAGACTCCCTTATAAATTATACATATCAGCACATCTACCTTACTAATTCAGAAACAATGAAAACACTTCTCAAAAATTCCAGTTATAACAGTCAAGTCCTCAAATTCTATTGCATTTACTCAGAGGAAAGTTCATCACTCCTACCTCAATAACCTAAAAAGGATTACTTCTGCCAACAAGGACATTCCTCTCTACAATCAGAACACATTTTTTAAAAAGCCAGCCAATCAGCACAGGAAAATTTTTTCAGTACAGGAGAATTTTTTCAGTACAGTATTTTTTCTGTCACCACTCTCTAAAATTTAAATTCCACCTCCTTCCCATTTTACTAAACTCATAATCAAAAGCAAACTTTTTGTCAGAACATACCAGACAGCCCACACTGTAGACACTTAAAACATGTAACACATCTACCATCAAAAAATTGGCATAAGAAAAATAAACATTTTCAGACCCTTCATTCTAGAGCTGAATATACTTCATTTGGCCTACCAAATGCCCTCAGGTGAAAATACACAGCTACTACACTACACAGTTCATTAAGGGGGAGTGGGAGGAGGGGGGAATCGCACTTGCCAGGGGACCTACCAGAAAAAGTCACTCTTGACTCTGGAGTTTCTCTCTCAGATACCTTTCAAAGATAAGCCTAGAAACTAAAAATAGTAATCTGGATACCAAAACCACTGACTCAATAGAAAGAACAGTGAAGCTTCAAGACAACTTTAATAAAATTGTAAAGCAACTGTGACTGTACCCTATTCTAGCTAGTAAATGAATATTATTAATATTTCCTTACCTACTGCATCCCTCCAGGCAGGTCCCCGCTTCCTGGGTTGGTGATGCTGATTCAACAACTTCCTCAACCGCAGCAAGCTTTGCCCGTTACCCTCTGGGTCCACAGGTTGTTCCTCTTGAACTGTCTTTGGTCTGGCTAGCTGGGTCTCCCTCTCTGCATGGCAAGCTCCAGTGGCACCATTCCTACCACGCCCTGCAGCCTCGAAGCTTCCATTCCTTGCGAATGCCTGCTTAGCAGCTCCCTTGGCAGACAATGTCTCCTTTCCTCCAGGAGGTTCCTGTCAGCAGTCACTTCAAAGACATAGTCTAACACAGAGCAAAAGAAAAGTTAAACAAACCCTAAATATTTCTGTCGCACTCTTTCACTTTAAATACTTTTTCTTACAGTTCTGAAAAAGCAAAATCGTCCTGTTGCTTACAACATCTTACAAAAATTTTGTTGGGAAGAACACAAAAGAAATAGGAAAACACAAAAGAAAAGCAAGGAATGGGCCCCGTAAAAGTAAAAAAAAAAACAAACCAAAACCAAAATAAAAAAAACTGTTCCAATAGTATTTCTTCAGAACATCTGAAAACATTTTCATCCAGCTTGAACATTTAAGATTCCTCAAGTGGTAAGGCTTTGTAGCATATCACTTGGATTCCTTCTCAGATTCATAGAAGCTGGGAACATTACTGAACACCTGAAAGAACCCCATGTAAGAGTGAAACCTCTAACATGTATGGGCTTACCGTAGCCACTCCCTGTCTTATAGAAGGGGGGAAGCTATTAAACAAAAGTATTTTGTTTTTTCTTTTCTCAATGCACATATTCTGCATCATTTATTTGACTCCACATCCATCCCTTCCTTTCAGAAAAAAATACAATACAGCACATAAAAGGTCACTCTTTAGAATACAGTCATTCATTTCAGCAGGTCCTAAGCTGATGTCATTTGCATTTTTCCACAGATGGAGCAGTGCAAGCATGAACAATGCCTTTAGATTCACTCTTCATGGAAAATGTGGCAAGGCTGATGAAAATTAAACCTCTGAGACCAACCTGAAGACTCCTTACCAGTAAAACTTGCAAGCTTAGTGTAGCTTTGTTAGCCTGAGGACACTGCTGAAGTGCATACCTTGGTGTAGCCCCAGTTTATTTCCAATTCACATACATACCACTGCAAGTGATTCCTAGTAATAATATAAACTACAGCTTCCATCTACTGTTCTTCCTAAATTTCATGAAAATCTAATCTTACTTGAAAAGCATTACTATGATTAATTTAATATTTCGTGTTCTTGAGTCTACATGAAAAAGAACCTTGTTTTGGCACTTGTATATAACATAGCCTTTGATCTATTTATTTCTAATACGTAATAATTCCCCCACCCCAAAAAAAAGAAAAAAAAAGATGTAATGAAGCATTCCTTTCCTTCCATAAAATAAATGCTAGGGCTAAGCCACTATATAAGCAGTTAATATCTGGGACATGTATCTCAGGGAAAAAAAAAAAAGCAGGATTTTATCAGAAGTTAGAAATGAACCAAAATTCACAACTGATTCTCTAACAAGGTATAGGCCTCACTTCCCTAGCATAAAAAATAAATATACTGGGAGTTACACAGCACTGAAATATTTAATGCTGTTGAATTGAAACGAGAAAGATACTGCTTTAAAGTATTTCATCTTCTATAATAATTTTTCCTTTTACTCTATTTTAAAAAGAGCTACTTCAATGCTTTAATAAGCAAAAAATATTTTTAACACAAAACAAAGAGTCTGTGTTTCAATAACTTTTTTAAAAAAGAGGTTAAAGAGTAGCAAATTCTCTTTTTAAGGAGTAATAAAAAAAAAGAGTTGCCATGGATATTCATCCCTTCCCCCTCCAGCTAAAACACAAGTATTTTAGACTACATTTGAAAGTGTTTCAAAATAAAAAAGACACAATGTGTATTAACAATGTAATTACTCTGTAAATGTTCACTAACAAGAGGCAAAAGTCCTGCCACTTGGTGGTTACTTAAATTAACATCCCCAAAGAAGCAGATAGACTACTTTTATGAACAGCCATGAACCCTTTTTCTCCATTAGTGAATGATCTGAACTCCAAGGTGGTCAGTTTTGGCCAAACTCTACATACCTTAAATTGCCAGCTGTAACACTAACTAAAATACAAAACAATTTGTTATCCTTTGGAAGAAAGGAGGAAGCAGAAAGGAGTAGAAAACAGAGGCTGTGGGGAGTTATGAAAACCTATTTGAATGTTGAAGCTATTGATTTATGTTTTGGTGTGACCCCTCAATCTATGGTTTTATCAGTTTACCCTGCTTTAAATTAAACTGACAGCACAGCACTGAAAATGAGTCATCGAAAGTGGTAAAACTTTGACCTCATAAATTTCAAATGAGGATGACAGGCTACATGCTTGGTAGAATCGGCTATGGAAATTTTGGTATGGGCAGAATTTTAATTACAACATTGTTGTCTGGACAGAGCATCTCAATGTGTAAAAGCTTGTTTAAACTTTAAGGAATTTATCAGAATCATGGCTGATCCACATGTTCTGGTAGCTGAAGATACAGAGACCAGTCCAGTCCAGTCCAGTCCAGAACAAGGAACACAGATGCCTCTGTAAGTCATTCAAACAGAGAGCTCTACTTCATCCTACATTAAATCCGTCCATAAACATGAATTCAGTAGAGGCAGACTTGAAGTCCAGCACAGAACTGCCAAATAGCCCTATGCTATCCAATAGGGATTACACCCACTGAGCCCTCTGAACATGGCTTATAGTTTTGTACAAATCCATACACTTTGCATATCTTGGAGCTTATACAAAAAGTTTGTTTAAATACTCTTAAAAATGAAAGGTCAAACACCAGTCAGAAAAAAACAGAGAAATGAAGGTGGCCCCATGCACCTTAATTTAGTCAACCTGCATGCATGGAAACAAATAGTGCCTGCATTTATGTGTCCGAGTCGAATTTCCTTTAATCTGGTAAAATGTAAAAATCGCTTTGAGAAAACATCTCTCTCATGCACTCAATCACATTGTTAAAGCCAAGAAGGACAAACAGATAAACCTCATTTCTTCAGGAAACCAACCTACAACTGGCTGGTGACCATGCAATTAGGCGCTTGGGAGTTAAACACTAACACTCTTCATTGTTAAGCATTGTTTGCAGTCTTAAGAAGGAATTAATAAACTTTTAAATTTTTTCTCCTTAGGAAGAGACCAAACTCCATCAATTTCTTGACAGTTTCACCATTACATGACATCCACAGGCATTAGCAACCAAGCTGGCACAGGTAAAGCTGCAGCACAGGCACCTACCCTTTGCACTAACCAACACAAGCTGGAGGTTGCCACCAGCGTGTGACTGATTTTAGAAAAGGAGACAGACACAACAGCAGAGAACTGTCACATCAAGGAAGCTAAACCTGTGGGAACTGCAATTCTCACCTTTGTTTTCAGGTAAGCTTCATAGCAGCCATCTCCCCACAGCACCAGTTACTCAGAGGGGTAAGCCACAGTCAATTCCACAGTTACTGAGGGACAGAAACTGTGCAGGATTCACAAGGCAGAGAAAACAAAGGCAAACAAAACACATGACCATGACGACTGGATGCCCAGCCTGCCCAAAAAAACCCTGAGAANCACCACCACCACCACCTGCTTCCTCTCTGCCCCTCAGATTTTCCAGAACATTCTGGGTTGCTAGGCGACTTCGTCTCAGAGACGCCCACTGCGCACGGCGCCCACAGTGTTCAGCCAATCCCGCTCGGGGTAGGGGGCGCAGTTCTTTTCGATTGGTGCATTCGGACCCCTCCTTTCTCATGCCTCACAACAGCTGCCCCCGCCCCCGCCCTGGCTGCCCCACTCTCTCACACTCATCCTCCGTCAGTTGAGGCAGTGGGGGGTGTTCCCGCCTTCATGGCGACGGCCGCTGCTGTTACCGCTTGTGAAGGGAGAGGCAGCAGCGAGTGCCGCAAAATGAATGTGCCCCGGCTGCTCCTTCTCTGCTCCTCCACATCCCCGAAGGTGAGACAGAGGAAGGGTGGAAGGAAGGAAGAGGCTGTAGGCGTTTGGGGGATGGAGGGATGTAAGCTCCCTGGCAGTGCTGTTCTGCAGGAAAAGCAGAGTGTGGAGCAGGGACAGCCATTGTCGCTCAGCCCTTTTCCTTTTGTGTCAGCCTGTCATTCTGTTGTGTGGGAACACAGTGCTAGAGGAGTGTGCACGTGCCCAGCTGCCATGGATCGCTTTTATTTTCTCTCCTCTGGCTTTTCTCTATGGTGTTTTTCGGGCAAAGGATTTTTAATTTAGGAAGATTCATCCAAATGTTAGATTCCAATGATATCTCCTAAACAAGAAAGGAGAAAAGTTCCAGTCCACGTATAAGAAAGATGGTACTTTTAAAGGAAAAGGTTGCCTTTTGTCCCTCAACACAGGCAAAAGCAAGAGCCCACTTCAGGAGCTGCTTGATAAACCTTTTGTCCTGTCTTGTATCCCACTCTTCTCTCATCCCCAAAATCAGAGAGAAACATCCAAGCTGGAAACCTTTTAACTTGAGTAATTGAAACTTGCTGAAGTCAAAACCAAGTAGAAGTAGTTTCTTGTAGAGAACAATGTCAGAATAATGATAGGTGACTATGTCTTTCCCTGAAGTAGATTTCATCCTGCTGAAAGATCTAGCAGCAAGTGACCAGTTCTCTTGAAGACTTAAAACTATTACTTGAATTCATGAGGAAAAAAGTTGAGAGAAGGACAGATAGGGAAGCTAGAGGAAAATCAGCAGTTTTTAGGGTTAAAGTACAGATCACTTGAGGGGATTGTAACTACTTGGCCTGTAAGTGAAACTTAAAGGGATTTCCAAGGCATTGGTCACAGTTTTATATTTGCCCACTAGACGTAAGCTCAGTAGACTCTGAAGAAAGGAAGCAGAGAGGCTGCCCAACTGCTTTTTCTATCGGAACAGCAACAGTGGTGATAAAAGATCAGTACAGCTTTCGGTGGAAACATGGAATTTATGAAACTATAGGAATTTCAAACCTCAAGTGAAGTGAATGAATTTTGTCAAATATGCCAGTGCAGAAGATACTATAAGGTAGGGCTTGATCAGGCAATGTGCAGCTCAAGAATGAGGAATTGGCCAGGCCACTTCTTGGCTGCTGCTCAGTACTCAGAGGACCAGAAGGTAGACAGCTACTCCAAGTTAAGTCAGCCTTCAGACAAACATGAAATCGGATTTCCATCATTCTGCAAACATACAGCTCTGGGGGTTCACTCTGGCCTGTCCTTTCATATTTATATCCCTGTGGTGGAATAGTTTAGAGCCACAGAAAAGAGCTCAGCATAGAGCCATTAGAAGGGGCTCAGTTTCACAGGTAGACTTTTCCTGAAAATTAACAGGGCTTAAGCAATACTAATAGATAAGTAATTGTGTAGTTACAATGGAATCAACTAATTAAAGTGATGCCAAATGGGAAATATTCACTGTTCTGTTTTGGCAAGCAACGCAGAAAAAATTACCCACTGCTTGTATGTATCCCTGAGCCATTTATATCTCTAATTCCAGACCTTTTCTCTGTCTGAGTTAAGGATTAAAATCTCTTATGAAAACAGTGTTAACAGGAGAAAAGCAAACAGGAAAGCTCAGTTTTGAGATGGTAGTTACATTCTGAAATTACAGTCTGGAAAGTGGTATCCTTCCTTCCCGATCAAATTTGATCTTCACAGTTCTTCAGCACATGCTTGTTTATGGCAAAGCCAAAGATTCTTTTCACCAAACAGTGAAATCAGAAAGCAAATTAGAATAAATTAATATTTAATTGTTTTTTATGGTGTTAGCCTTCTAAAACAAGTATGAAGGAGTAAATGGGGTTCTGTCCCATCTTCAGACTCAGTATCAAACATTTACTGAATCAGGGCTCATCAATTTCTTGAGGATTACTGAAGATTTAAAAAAAAAAAAAGTAAATTTATCCTATCCTTTTGCTACTTACAGAATATTTGGGACAAGCATGGTGCCATCCTACTTTCATAGACAAACAGAGATGGTTTGGCTGGACAACAGCTCCAATCTCTGGGCTGTGCATCCTGTTCACCCTCACTGGTGTGAAAGACGGAGCAAAGACAGAATAGATGAGAAAGCAAAAAAGTAAAGAAATGTATTCAGCAAGTTCACTCATTTTTATGAAGTGCTGTGGATTTTATGAAAACATGTTGTCCTGCATTTTTGTTATGCAACAAATCTGAAGTATGATTTTTTTCCATCGCTTGTATGATGGGGAAAGGGAGTGATCCCTGTCTGTTTTAACCTGTAGAGTTTTTAGCAGCAAGAACAGTCTCTGGAAATAATATGATGAAATAAATAAATAAAAAGGAAATCTTTCAGTGGAAGCAGAAGGTATAGGGATAATGTTAAAGAAATACTGGAAATCCATTTTCTCAAACTTTTTAAAGGTAGCCAGAGAAGCCATTAGTAAAACTAATGTAAGGCATAATCCTACAATAGCAAAAATGACTACATGACTTAATGCATCCTTTCCATTTTTCTGTCTCCCACAATTCTTTTGATAATCATATCATTGTGTAACCATCACAAGCAGCATCACCAGAAGTAATGGTTAGCTATTCTCAGACCACTTCTAAATTATTCACAGCAGCTATGTTTCCATTTCTCTGACTCATTCCTTTAGAAATAACAGGAAGTAGAAAACATGGAAATGGAAGAGTTATGACTTTACATTTTTAGAAAAACAGAAGGCTAAAAATTATCCAATCTATTATTTCCTTTCTCAGCAATGCAAGAAACATTGTCATCTTGCTGAACAATGACCCACTGAAGCACTAAAAAAACCCCCCAACACCAGAATTTGCTCAATGCTGGACAGATCCATAGGTTCTTTTCTGCTACTCTTTTACAGGAAAAAGGAAACAAGTAAAGATAAACCTTTTCTAGGAAAGACACAAGACTTCTTTTTTATTTTATTTTAATATTAATCTTAATCAACATCTACAGTAAGAGTAACCCCAAAAGGACAACCCTGGCAGGCACCTTTTACTGCATCTTGCACAGGAAGAACACTTTTAAATGTCACACTCCTCCCACCCTCCTCAAATACTTCAGTACTACTTTCTGCTTTTAAAAAAAAAATGTTATCAAAAAAAGGATAATCATTTCAATTTATGCTTTTTATCAGAGATCTCCAAGTAGTTTACAAAGGTCAGTTTCATTATCCTTATTTTAGGGAAGAGAAGACTGGGGCACAAGGAGAAAAGTCTTGGCAAAGAGTTCCAGGCAAAGAACAGAATAGAGGTCTGAACCCCAAAAGCCTACACATCAGCTCTCACTACCATCTAGAAACTGGGCAGGTTTAAAAAGAGAACAAGTTCTACACAATGCATTTCACTGTCCTCATTATTTTTAATCCTTTTTGATAGTATTATAAAACAAGACTGTAACAAGTAAGTAAACATATTTCTAGAAGGTATAAGAGAGGGAGAAGACAACAAACATGACAAGGGGTTGAGGGCTCTACAGTCCCTGTCTGCCACAAGAGTATTCCCTCTGTTGGAAGAACTGCTCTAAAGGTTTTGTAAATTGGCTTCAGGGCTGCTCCCCTTTCCGAAATACAGAAAAATACAGGGGAAAAAAGCTGCTACAGGGATGATCTGGCTCAAGATCTCTATAGTAATAAACTATTGGACTGAATGTCTTACACAATCTTCCAAAAGCAATTCAGAATGACTTGGAAACAAGCCAGCTGGACTGGAAGCTGGCTGAAGAACTGCAAACAAATGGTGATGTTACACAGTAATGTATCAAGTTGTCCGCTCAGACACCAGAATGAGCAGTGTTCTGTCAGGTCTTATTTAAAGCATTGCTCTGCTCTGGAAAGTGACAAGATAAAATGGCACCTTCTTTCTCAACAAAGCTGATCTATATATGTATCCAGTCGTATCTAATTAGTGACAAAAGTTTATTCCTATTACTCCTGCAGAGGCAAAATAATTTAGAGTTAACTGAAGGGTATTGCTGCCAGTACATCATTGAAATTGTTTGGTAGGTTCCAGTCAGTTATAGATGTACAACAGGGGTTACAGAGGTGCCACCAGGGGCTTAATTCAGCAGACGGACTCTTTATTACCAGTAGTAATGCTTGAAATGGGAAAAAACCCAAACCAACACCTGTCTGACTCTCTGAACACAGGTAGAGTTTACCAGACTGGCAGCCAGATCCCTCTTCTTGAGGGACAAGTACATTCAGTAAAGACTCATCAAGATGGAACAGCCATGGATCCCTGTAATACTACGTTTACCAAGAAACTTTTCACAGGGAACTGAAATAGTGAGCTTGTTTGCGGTTGTCGTGGTTTAACCCCAGCTGGCAACTAAGCACTACACAGCCGCTTGCTCACTCCCACCTGGTGGGATGCGGGAAAGAATCAGAAGAGTAAAAGTGAGAAAACTCGTGGGTTGAGATAAAGACAGTTTAATAGGTAAAGCAAAAGCTGTGTGCGCAAGCAAAGCAAAACATGGAATTCATTCACTACTTCCACCAGCAGGCAGGTGTTCAGCCATCTCCAGGAAAGCAGGGCTCCATCATGCGTAACAGTTACTTGGGAAGACAAACGCTGTCACTCCAAATGTGCCCCCCTTCCTTCCTTCTTTTCCTTCCCCCAGCTTTATATGCTGAGCCATATGGTGTGGAATATCCCTTTGGTCAGTTGGGGTCAGCTGTCCCAGCTGTGTCCCCTCCCAGCTTCTTGTGCCCCCCCAGCCTGCTCGCTGGTGGGGTGGTGTGAGAAGCAGGAAAGGCCTTGACTCTGTGTAAGCACTGCTCAGCAGCTCAACGAAAGCATCCCTGTGTTATCAACACTGTTTTCAGCACAAATCCAAAACATAGCCCCATACTAGCTACTATGAAGAACATTAACTCTATCCCAGCCAAAACCAGCACAGTTATTTGAAAGTGGCAAGCTATGGGAGTTCAGCCCTGGGGCTAATGAACATATGCAAAATGATGACCTAAAAGGAAAGTTAAAAAACCTTGACAAGTTTAATATATAGTAGATAAAATTGTCCTTTAAGCATCATTTCAGAATTTCAGTAATTCTACCCTTGAATCCTCTTAAAATGTTTTTAACATTCAATTTCTTAAAGTGTACCTGAGCTGCTTTAACTGGAATTATCTTAAGTGATAAAAAAGAATATACATTGTGATTGGGCAATCATTTTCTTAGCCACAATGCTAGTGAATGTCTTGGAAACTGTACCAAGTTCAGCAGGTGGTATTGATCTATCTTAAAATAAACTAAGCTAAGTAATAAAATAGTCTAAGCTAAACACATACAATATACTACCACATTAAAGGCTCTAGCGTACCACATATAATGGATTCCTTGTGGTTCATGAGTAAGCATCAAGTATTGACTGCTCATAATAGAATCTAGCACAAATTAGGGATGGATGGGAGTGTCAGCAGACTCCAAATGCTAAAATACTGTGAATTTCCAAAAAGTAAACAGGAAACTTCCTTACAAGAGAATGAAATAAAAAAGAGTGAGAGAGAAAGAAACTAGATAGTGCTTTCTGGTAGATTTTGATGTAAGTACTAAGACGTCCTCATTAATAAGCAGAAGACTGAACCACCCAATTCTGGAAGGTATCTTCCCACTTCGTATAAGAATACTGGTCCTAGCAAATATCCAGGGAACAGGAATGCAGCCTAGATTATTTTTTCCCACATGCTGCCACACTTATTACTGCAGAAAGTCACATGTAATCCTTTGCAAAATATGCCTATTATAAGGACTTGCTTAATGTTTGCATTTTGAGATGCACATTTACCAGGAGAACGCCTTACAGATGGCTTCTGTCCTATAGCCAAAAGTAAGAAAACTTGCCATCTATCCTTAATTTGCCCTTACACTCCCCAAAACAGTTTCTACAGGAACCAAAGACTAAAACACAAAACCAAAATAACACTCAAAACCAAAACCAAACATCCCCTACTTATATAAAAACTTAGCAATACAACTGAGTTGTTCCCCATGCCACAGGATGTTTTCATTAAAAAAGTACTATCACAGTTCTTTACACAAAAGAAACTCTGAATACAAACTTTATTGTTTCTTGTAGAAATGAACTGGTGTTACTTTCACCATTTTTCATACATTTCAGCATGTTCGTGCTACTCCAAACTTTGGAATTCATTCCGTTTTTCATTGTGACCTGCAAAATGAGACTGAGACCTAAAGGCGACTACCATGCTGGATTATAAAAAGAGGCTCAATAGCACTATCAGCAGTTTAATTAAAGATATTATTTCTCCCAGCAGACCTTGATTCTCTCACATTCTTAAGCAACTCTCAGTGTGACTACTGCACACTTTTTAAAAGTTATGCTTCTGCTTAGAAGAGCCATATGGCTGAATTTTGCATTTTACGTAAAATGACATGCCTACTTCTAGTACTTCAGAATTAGTCCTAAAATCAAGACCTTCTTTCAGGAATCCAAAAGACACTGTCAACTTACTTACTCTAAAGAACACCACTTTTGTTGATTATAACTGAAGACCAGTAAACTTCACCTTATTCTCTCACTTTGTTGCTTGACAGTGCCCATCACAAGAACTGCATGGTATAAAACCAAGTCGTTGTCACTAAAAATCAGTAAATGTGACTAAACAAACTGATACAATGGGTAAAGAAACCGCAATTTTTATAACTACTTGTCAAGTGAAATCACACCTTGGAACACCTCATAGTGATGTTTTAAATATCTCTACAAATAGGTACTTCCATTGCCTAATTTTTCTCATTGTTAAGGATTTTTCCCCCCTAATGTCTGATTTAAATGTTTCCTTTTATGCAGTAATTTCACGCTATTGCTCCTTATTATGCCATTTTCAGCCACTGTCAATAACACCACAGGGATTCTTGCTGCTCAATTATTTGTAGACATTTATGTCCCTATCATAGTCCCCCTTTGACTCCTTTTCTCCTGGTTGTGCATATCGAAGTGTGGTTCTGTCTGCAAAGTGTAAAGTGTATATAATGGGATATGGTATTTATCATCTATCATTTCCCTTTGTACCAAAATGATACAAAATTTGCATGTCAAAAGCCTTTCTCCCACTTCTCCAACTGCTAGAGCAGCAAACTCAGTCTGGGATCTGAAAGTCAAGCTGTGTTCCTTCTGCTTCATACATCATCTTTCTAATAAAAGTTCTACAGTGAGACCCAGCTGCAATTCTGCTGATGTCGCGTGCAACAAAATATATACCAGCTCATAGTACCATTGGCTCGACAGTCATAACAGAAGTAAAAACGAGATGCCACTCAAGTGATTGTGAGTGACTTGAATTAATCACCTGGGACAGAGTGATGTCAGTAGCTTATGCCCAATATCTAGCAGAAGTGTTTCATTTAGATGTGATTTCTGGAGCTTGGCATTGTGTACAAAATATTATCATTCTAGAAAGTGGAGTACATAATCTTAAAACATTTTCACAGGTTTAAAGTAGTGATTCATATTTTGCTATTTTCTATTGAATTGTTTTCCAAAAGTCCTAAACTGTCATTAAATGTAGTTCCTTCTTTAGTGTGAACTCTCACTGTGGGATTTAGACAATGTTCTTCTGACATGTGGGGGGAAAAAAGAAAATAAAAAGCTAATAGTGAGTTTTAACTGAGTAACAGCTCATTTAATTTAATCCATTTGAGAGCTATCCAGAATTAAATCCCACAGTGTAGGACACAGGTCCTTGCATAATCTTTCTACCAGGGTGAAAGTTGCAAGCAGCCATCCACAGCTAGTGTTCAACCCACGGCAAAATAGTATTTCTCTTCTGTAGGTCTTAGGGGCCCTATGTTATCTCCCAAACTTTCCCTTGCATGTCAGTATATTAAAGAACTAGACCTCCTGTCCATTCCATGAGAAACTGTGCTGAACACACCATTGGGAACATGGTAATTTGTGCAATTGTCTAGTCCATGCTAAATATTTCAGAAGGTAGGTACAGACCCTACCCTTCTTGTGGTGAAAACTCCACATCCTCCAGTCTAAACTTAGATTCAGCTTTTCATGGAAGCCCAGAAAAAAAGTCATAACCTTTGTAGAGCCACTACCCTGACAAAAGCTGTCTCTGCAAATAAGTAGGCTTCCATTCATGCTGTGTGATGAATTAGAATAGCTTTATGTAATGTTGTATGTCCTGCAGGGCATTTTTTGTATGTCTACCATGAATTTAAGCATAAGGTCAGCATGCACGCCTGATGTTGGTAGTGTTATTAGTTACAGAGTCACCAGACTTCTCAGAAATCATTGGCTTTGGTTAGATTTGTGAAGTTAGTCTGGCACTGATTAAGGTCATAGAGGAAGTAAGTTATCAAAGGTTTGCTGACTTGATTGGACTATGGCACAGATAGTTTAATGCAGATTTCACAGAATACCTTTAGTTCTTATGAAAAGTTAGCACTGTATCACTTGAACTTACAGTATCAGGGTTGGCTCTCCCCTACCCTACCTACCAATGTCTAGCAATATAGACTAAATATTAAAGTGTGAAAGAGTTTGTGGAGTTTAGTGGATTTTTTGTTTTGTTTTTAAGTAAGCGCCTGACTCTGGATTCTGTTTCTTTCTGTTTCTTTTCCAGAAACGGTTGACTATAATGAGTTCAGAAGTCCTGAAAGCAGCTTTCTATTTCTCTGACTATCCATATGCAGTATAAAGAGAGGCCAAAGCACACAAAGCACGGTGAGTAACAGAAGAAGCTTTTCTATGGAGTTATCTTGATACCAGTGTTTCTCAGGCAAAAAAGAGGTGTTGAAACAATGGAAAATGATACATTAGGACTAGACTGTGTTTCTTTTGTAAGGACAGTATTAAAAAGGAATGCACAAAAGTGAGGTAAGCTGAAACACACAATGGAGCAATGACAGACTTCTGAAAGCAATAAGCAACTTGATTCAAATCAGAACAATTAATAGACTTTGTATGAGAAGACTAATGCTTAAGGCTGAAATACCTGAAAAGGTTAAGGCAGAAACAGCAAAACATGTAAAATGAAGAGTCCCTATGATAGCAACTAACGTGCTTGTACACTTGAGTTCATCAGTGCAAAACAGCATCCTTAGGCAGGCTAGAAATCTGGTCTACCTATTCTTTAAAGAACATTGGACATGTGATGTCACAATGCATTTTTTTATTTATCATGCTCAGGCTGACAGGTTATTTGAAGCAATACTACTATTTTCAAAATACAGAGATGGAAACCTTTCCTAAAGCTATCTTCTCAGATTATTGCTTTTTAAATAATAAAAACTGTTAGTTAATGGAGACTGTAAACGCACTACTGTGCTACTCTCTATTTGTGGTATTTTAAATTTGATTGAAAACAATTAGCAGATGAGAGACATGCCTGTGAGCATTCATTAAAATGAGGCTTGTGGATTGTGACTGCTGAATTTCACTGTGCATCTGGAGCTGTTTGCACTGATGGCACAGTTTTCCGTCATAATAAAAAAGGGACTGTTCCCTATAAAGGTTATGCTGGCAAAAAATAAAGTGTATTAGATTTTTCCAAAACTTCCCATTGGAAAAGCAGCAGCTTGTTACCCAAGGGGAATTTCTATATTGGATGACGATGGCTCATGGACAATTTAATTTGTTATTTAGTTTAACAGCTTGTAAATCCCTCTCCTATAAAAAACATGCAGTGTAAAAGCTGACTGGTAATGAGATGATTGACCCTAAAGGTCATACTGGCAGAATCCCCCATTGTTTGCTTAAGGATATAATTTTCATTTCATCTAACTGAAAACTGACATTCAAGCATAATGCGATGAGAAATTAAACAAAAATATTGCATTACTGGAAAACTATGCTATTGTTTTATCTTTGAGAAAAAAAATTGTTAGCTTGGACTGAAATGCTACTAAAGCTGATAAATACGTGGTTCTCAAATGGACTGTAGGAAGAAATGAATACACTGAAAAATATTTAGTGAACAAGTACACTATCAAAAGCGAGCATGTTCTGAACTTGAATATTCAGGTTTGGTTTTCATTAAAACCAAGTTCAAATCCAAAACTCATCTCAAAGTGAGGTAAGTAGGGTAAGGAGGTTGTTTTATTAAGGTTTTGCTTAGTTTATATTAGAAATTTTTTTTTCTGTCTGCATTTTTAACATTGAATGGATAGAATAATCTTAGGGAAGATTTAAACTAGAGGACAAATAACGTGGACAACAGTCCTAACTTAAAAACAGTTAATACAGTAAAAATCTGTAGACTTGCTTAACCCATTCTGTGTACCCAGTAGTCTGAAAAAAGCACAGAGTTAAGTACGAGGCTGCTATGTTACCTTATACTTTCTCAGTATCTACCATAGTAGATGTACCCGTATTTCATTCTTTCTTCTGCACTCTGAGTGAAACTCATGCAAAAGAACTCCAAATTAGTCTAACATTGTTTAGCTTCTGCCAGCTGTATGTCGTCTCCAGCATTGCTTGTGTGATTTCAACTCAACAACTGGAGTTGTGAAGAATCAAATAAGAATACTAACAAAGTTAGTTCTTGGGGCAACATCGAGATCCCTCTTTGACTTAGATTAGAAATAGGAGTTGTCAAAAATTCTAGACATACAATAATGTGTCATTACAAAGTAACTACCTGGAGAATCATAGAATCATAGAATCATAGAATGCTTTGGGTTGGAAGGGACCTTTAGAGGTCATCTAGTCCAACCCCCCTGCAGTGAGCAGGGACATCATCAACTAGATCAGGTTGCTCAGAGCCCCATCCAACCTCACCTTGAATGTTTCCAGGGACGGGGCCTCCACTACCTCTCTGAGCAACCTGTTCCAGTGCTTCACCACCCTCATTGTCAAAAATTTTTTCCTTATATCTAGCCTAAATCTCCCCTCCTTTAGTTTAAAACCATTACCCCTTGTCCTGTCACCACAGGCCTTACTAAAAAGATTGTCCCCATCTTTCCTATAGGCCCCCTTTAAGTACTGAAAGGCCGCAATAAGGTCTCCCCGCAGCCTTCTCTTCTCCAGGCTGAACAGCCCCAACTCTCTCAGCCTGTCCTCGTAGGAGAGGTGCTCCAGCC
>VYZW01061983.1:1872-24339 GCA_013401315.1 Balaeniceps rex | reverse complement strand
TGTTTGTGTCCTCAGAGAAAATCACTGCCGTGCTGAGGGCCATATTTTGTGGGTTTAAGTGTTAATTAAGTGGTGTATAGGTCTCAGTCTGGTTCCCTGCGCAGGGGAAGCTTTTACCCTTTGAGCTAGGAGAACTATTCACAGCAGTGATTTTTTTTTTCCCTTTTTTCAGCTGTACCCCTTTTTCATCATTAGCCCTTCAGAATTCCTAGAAACTTGTTTGAATGTTTTATGTAAAGCATCAAGTGCTATGAATACAAACGACATTCTATAAGCACTTCCAAGTATTCATAATTTGAATTTCATCTTTCAAAGAAAAATGTTTGGGTTCCTACAACAAATATAAAAATGACTGCTACACACTTACCTGATCACGTATTAGGTTAGGTCAGGATGTGTTGTATTGCATCTGACTTAGTGCCTCAGTTTGTTTCTTGCTGATTTTTTTGTGCTTCACTTTCCACCTAAAAGCAATCAGAAACAAANTCTGACTTAGTGCCTCAGTTTGTTTCTTGCTGATTTTTTTGTGCTTCACTTTCCACCTAAAAGCAAGCAGAAACAAACGCCAAAACAGAAATAGGCAAATTAGCCCTTCTCAGTCTTCAGCATTCACGCCTGTTGCAGTGGGCACTTGCTAGGACTAAGCAGTTCATTAACCCTTTACTCAGTAGTGCATTCCTTACTCATAGAAACTCTACAATAACATATCACACTGTATGGAGCCCTACACACTTCCTCCTCTACCTTAGGCTACTACATAACAAAAGGGTTGCTTACTTCCCACCCAGAGTTTGTATGGCTAGGTCCACTCTCTGAAACGCTTATTCAGCCTGCTGTTTTCTAGTCTCATATGAAAAAAAAAAATTAGGAGGAGGAAGGATTTAACAGCATAACACTAAAACCTGGAGCATAATCTGTGTCTTCCCAACAACTTTTCTTACACCCTGTAAACCTCCTGTTCACTCTGAAGCTCTCACATTGTTTACCTGTCATGACTTGCAACAATTGAATGTATCCAAGCTCTCCATGAGGACTACAGCTCCCATAATTCCTTGTTGAAAACTAAATTGATATCAGGCCATCAAGTTTCATGATCCACATGAAATGACCACTTGCAGCAATAATGCGTGTTCTCTTAATAGAAATAATTTTCCTATGACTGTCAGCATATGTATTTGTTTCCACAAAATATTCCACAAAGCACACTGAAAATATTACTGTAATAAAATACCGTAGCCACTACTCAGTTTTTCATAAGGAGAAACGATAGATTTCAGTTTGCAAAGGAGTTGTATGTATATTGGTACTTATAATCAAGCTTGAATGATGTAGGAGGAACCCAAGAATGTTCAGCAGTGGAGACGTGGTTTTCAATGTAAAATGTAACCTTCTATCAAGAAAACTTACCTGAACTCTCATTATATCATCTCCTGAGTGTAGAATAAGGATTTTATCCATTTACTCTGTTCCACAGTGTAAACATTTGGTGTAGCATTTCTTGGGGCTAAATCCAGCCCCCTTTGTCATGCAAAGCTAGCTAGCAGACATTGATGTCAGTGCAAGTACCTTTTAGGATTATTAGGATCCATATGTGGGAAATGAAAATTAAAACTGGACTGAATCACTCTGAAAATTTAGGAAAAGATATCTTATTATTTTTATTTCAAATGTCTTTCTTTTTTCTTTCTATGCTCAACTAGAATTTGGTTTGTGATAACAAAGCTCTTCACATCATTATGTGCTCATTTGACCATCATGATAACATAAGGGGAAGTAAATTCTCAAAATTAATAGATTCTGTTTGTGTCACATTATGGTTGCAAAAAAACCCACTCACCTAATTCTTCTGGGTATCTTTAAGTGATAAAATATATTCAGAAACAGAAACTGTGGAAAAAGTTGAAAAGCAGTTACTAAGGCAATCACAGGTTTGTAGGATAATACTTTTCTTCCGTATCTGATATTAGTACACTGCCTGAAAGGAAAGGGTTGTTACTAGAGTCTGAGTCAAAAAGCTCTCAAACAAGCTGCCACATGGACAAGACCAGACACAGTGCTAAAATTAATTAATTAATTAAACAAGCCAAAAGCATTCATGAGGATGGGACAGAAAGAAGAGAGTAATGTAGTCTTCTGCTCTGGTCAGATATTAGGCTGTGTCTAAACAATCATGGGCTGAAAATTTCCTGTTCGTTTCGTAAATTATAAAAAAGAATGAGCAGACACTATGACAGTCTAAATGAAGCCCCTTTATCATCAACTGTTACTTTGATTTAAGGAAGACATATTATATACAATAAAATAAATGGCTGCTGTTTCATGTGAAATAAGAGGGTTGGAAAATATCCATTAAAAACCTACAGCATTTGATGATTCATACTTGACCTTTTTCTGCAAGGATTAATTGTATCTCCTGCTCTGTGTTGCAATGACATTTTACCTAACAATACCCTGCCTTTATTTGGTATAACAGGTTATACTGGGTTGCTACAGCTTGAAACAGTTAACACCTGAAACTGCAGAAATTGAAAGGAAGCCAGTGCTGACTGGAAGACTGTAAAAGCTGTCTTAATACAAAGACTATAAAGCTACCTCTACCCCTCTGTAAGATGACAGGCTCTTGGCCACCTTCACCACTTTGCCATGGAGCTTAACTGGCAGGAAGCTGGGATAACACCCTACCTCGGGTAACCTACAAAATAACCATGTGCTTGACAGTTGCAACAAGACCCCTTGGTTGCATGAAGGAGGGAGGTCACATGTATTGCCGAAATAACCTGTTACCTCTGATCAGCTGTCCACTTGCCTGTATCTCACAGCTGAGACGCCAGATCAGGAGTTCGAATTCAACTCTGGATTCTACTTGTGCATGTAGTTTTGAATATAAAAAAACCTATGGACTTCCTTGTCCATAGGCTTAAGTCATGACATACTTTTTTAATAAAATACAGGAAACTAATTCCTCAACAATGTCTAAAGAGACTGAGGTATTCCCTTGCATGTAAAATTCATACCAACTGCATGTGAATACACGTATACCAGTATATTTGGAAATGAGTCCAAAAGTGATCACATCTGTGGCTGGAAATGTGGGACTGTTGGAGTTTCTTTTAAAGGTGATTCAACTGGTTCTGCATTGCTTCCAACTATATAAATCACATTTAGTTAAAAAAATGCACATCTTTTATTTTCATATTAATTGTTAAAACTGCCAGCTTGTGAAATTTGGCAGAATGAACTGTGTCAATGTGCCATCAGTGAAAGTTCCATTAACAAAGAAAGAAATGACAAAAAGACCCCCACCCCAAACATAAGACCTGTTTTGTAATTCAAAACCCAAGCTGTTATGAAGAGCAGGGAATTCACCTTTTTGCTGTTAAAAAATATTTTGAAGGTAAAAAATCAAGGCTAGACTTAGACAACACAAAGAACCAAGTAAGATACAAAATGAGGACCCATTCCAGAATCAACCGTCCTTTTACCATCAGTTATCTATGCTACCTGCCTTCTGTCTTACTGGCTGTTTATTCCAAACTTCACAAATCAGAACCTTTCCACGTCAGTAAAGAAACAAATCTATGTGTTCGTAAGCACCATGGAGTGAGTCTGTATATAGGTATCTGCCACAGAATATCTGGCCTGTGTTCATTTCATGAATAGGAATTTGAGATGCCAGTATCGGACTTTAAGTAGTTCATTGGGAGTGCACAGAAAAAGAACAGTTCTATTTTGTATACATTGAGGAGGATCTTTCCCTGGATATATACAGCGTGATGAGAACTCCCTAGAGGAGCATCTGCAAGATTTTTATTTTGACAAGATGTCCTGGTTTCAGCTGGGATAGAGTTAATTTTCTTCCTAGTAGCTGGTATATTGCTGTGTTTTGGTTTTAGTTTGAGAATAATGTTGATAACACACTGATGTTTTAGTTCTTGCTAAGTAGTGTTTATACTAGTCAAGGACTTTTTAGCTTCCCAAGCTCTGCTGGGTGCACAAGAAGCTGGGAAGGGACACAGCCAGGACAGCTGAGCCAAACTGGCCAAAGGGCTATTCCATACCATATGGCATCATGCTCAGTATATAAACTGGGGGGAGTTGGCCAGGGGGCAGCAATCGCTGCTCGGGGACTGGCTGGGCATCAGCCAGAAGGTGGTGAGCAATTGCATTGTGCATCACTTGTTTTGTATATTCTTTTATCATTATTAGTAGTAGTAGTTTCTCTTCCTCTGCTGTCCTATTAAACTGCCTTTACCCCAACCCATTGGTTTTTCTTTTTTTTTTTCCAATACTCTCCCCTGTCCCACTGGGGCCGGGGGGAGGGTGGGCGAGCAGCTGTGTGGTGTTTAGCTGCCTGCTGGGTTAAACCACAACACAAGACTTTGAGGGGAGGATACTACTGTCCTCATACCATAAATGCCTTCTCCATTTATGTAATGAAACAGGTAACCTCCTACTCATCCATTCTATCTGCCTGTCATCATCACACAGACTTCATTCAAGCAAGCAGAAGACGAAAGGGAATTTTGTAAATTATTACGTATCTCTTCTGAAGAGAAGGCTGAAATTTTCATTTTGTTCATTTCACTGGTTTAATTTTTCGCAATGGAGGGGGGGTAGGAGGAGAAAAAAGAAGGAATAGTTGTGTTGCAATGCTAATGAGCACATTTACAAGGCCCTGTCAGAAACTCCGTGCTTCAGCTTGCTTTTATTAGCCATTTTGGAAGATGTCTTAGTTGCAGTTGCACAAAAAGCATTGTCAGGGCTTTTATATTTTCTCATTTAGAATAATATGACATTATTTGGAGAGGGACTAGTTCTGCAGCACATAAGCCAGTATCAGTATTATATAATACAGCAGCTAGACTCATTTTGCAGTGTGATTACAAAACCCATCATAGTGAATTATACAGCAAGTTAAATTGGTTTCCACCTTCTGCAAAGCCAGAATATGATCTTGCACAAATAGTGTACAAATGTAGAAATAATACAAGTCCAACTTATCTGAACGATAGACTACAGAAAGCTTCCACTGCTCACTCTATCTGCTGCTAATGACACCTGCTGCTTCTGAAAGCAAAATCTAATATGGTGAATACTCCCACTTTTTTTTTCCTTAAGCTTTAATTTACTAGGACATCCTGACACTGCTAAAAACTTTCCAAATCTGAAAAATAATTTTTTCAGTAACATATTTTCACTTTTCTTGATCTGAAATACTTGTGAATGCGTGTTGCTACTGAACATTCTTCCCATTAACTAAAAAGCACCATCATTGGCTTTAGATTTTTCAGTGTAATTTAAAATACTGAAACAGTCCTTCAGTATAAGTAACCCAGACTGTTCACTATAAGTCTTCCTACGATAGGTTTTTGTATTGCTTCTAGTCATGCTTTTTATTTTTTTATGCAGCACTTGAACTCATTCAAGTAACAATACAGTCCTCTGACTGCATCTGAAAAGTAAGCCACTTGCATACAGTTGCTTGTTGGTTTTTTGTTTTGTTTGTTTTTAAACACAAGTAGGATAACGAGAGAGAAGGAACTGAGCTTGGTGAACTTTATCCTGGCCTACCTGCTTGTTTCCAGTCACTGAACACATCAGCTGAAACCAGCTGAAAAAGAGCTATGTGGTCTTAATGCACTTACTTCCTAACTTTATGTTCACAGTATTATAGGTCAGGACAGGTGAACTGATGGAGAGAAGGGCAGGGAAAAGGAGAGAAACAGCCAAATAGCTCAATTAAGACTGAAATTATACCCCAAGAAAATCAGATACAAAACCAGAATACCTGCCAAGGTTTCCTCCAGCTGGACAGGCTTTGGAGAAGCTTTCTAAGCCCATTCATCCATTTCTAGAATTCAATGACCGTGCAGGCTGTTAAAAAAATTTGCCACACACATATGTAGGTACGTGAAACTGCATAGATATAGTATAGTTGATTTATTTTTCTCTGTATATTAAAATCAGCAGATCCATCTCTAGCAGAGCTGTACAAATAAAGTTATTTTGAACGTACTATTTTGCAGACATTCTGTCTGTTCTCCAGATTGAGAATTGTTACTGCTGTGCTGTGACATAGTTGATGGTATTTGGAGTTGCCATAGCGTTAAATGTTTCTCCTGTGATCAGCAACTGCTGATTTAAATGAAAATCTTCAGCCATTTTCTCCCCTGTATTTTTCACAGTCATTTCAAATTCAGGTAGACAAAAAGGTATAAATGATACTGGGTGAAAAACGTATTGTGTCTAAATGAGCTTTCCATGATTTGATTTCAAGCTCACAGCACACAAATAGAACATGCTTTCAGTTACTCTAAAGGACAGAACATGTTGAAGACCTTTAGTCATCTGAGTTACAATTAGTAAACACGTGCACACATTCACTTCACAGTACTTGCATATTGAAATGCCTGAGCTGAATTTTGTGTCTGGACAATGTCCAGGCCAAAAACTTAGAATTCCAGCTTTTATGCGTGGGATGATTTACTTTAGCAGTTCTGACAAATGAATATGAGACATAGCTAGGTGAAGGCAAGCCAGAATCAATGGGACTCTAAGGTGCTTGGCACTTGTAAAAGATTTTGAGAATTTAATTCTCAAATTTATCAGTATTAATAATTCTAATATAATGCATTTTCCTTGTCACTTACAATGAGTCAATTTCTAATTAAATGTTGTTGAAAAAGATGAATTACCATTTTATATGCTTAAAAAGAATGTTGCTAATATGTCTCAATCTAGATGTGAAATGTAGAATGGTATGATTCTAATCCCCCTAAATACTGTGGTTTTCCAAAACAATTTTATACTGAATTAATTTCATTGTCAAAAAAGAAGCAAGTGCTGGAAAACTGAATGATCAACATTTAACCCTCTAACATGTATTTGTATAAATTTTATATTCAAATTACATGGAATTAGTTTGCAGAATGAATCATTTCCCTTTGGTGGGGTAGCAATGACTTCAAGAAGTAGCACGTCGCTATTGACAGATCACAAATTCATTAATTTTTTTCTCCCCTTTGCATTGTAGATATTCATGTTTAAAACCTTTATAAATGCACAATTTACAGCTATGCCCACCAGTAGTAGCTACCATCTCTTTTTGGCTGACAATGATGAGATTTCTGTCATGCTTTGCCTCTCCTACAGTGCCAGTGATGGGATTTTTTTTCCTGGAAATCTTATTACTGAATGTGCTGTCGTGGTCTCAGATGGAACTTTCAATCAAAAAGGCAATCAGAAGGTTATCCATTTGTGAGTTTTCCTACAAAAGAGCTTTGCAAAACTCTACAGTATATACTGTAGCTCATAGTCAGAGCTACTTGCCCTAAACGCTTATGGGACTATAGACAATAATGTGATCCATATCTCACAGCACCTTCCTTTGCTCTCAGGAGTGGCATGTAGACTAGAAATTGGCTCAGTCTAAGTTTCGAATCAGACTTTTGCATTTACACTACTATTAGATGTGGCATGGCAATTCAGAACACCCTGGCACTTGGTGCAAGTGATTAGCAAGAATGCATTTGGCCGTTATTACAGTCTGTTACATAAATATGTTTGAGTTCATTGAAATCTTGATGACTGCTTCTTTTCTATCTTTAGATGACTTCACCATTTAGTTTATAGTATTACTAAAATTGCTAGATAAAGTTATTCAGAGGCAGGTTTTTTAATGCAGTGTAACTTAAATGAATTGGATACTTCATTAATTTCAATAAAATCTTTATAATACATATAGAAGTCATGTTAGCGTATTAGTTGTCCACAAACTACAGCCATTAAAACCAGCCATGCCACAGCTGAAGTGAAGTAAGTGTTTCCGTTTTGAAATACAGGCAAAATTGGGGGTGATGCATTAAGACATTTTTGTTTGCAGAACAAACATTACTGAGGAGCTTAAAGAGAGGGGATTGGTTTTACTTATCAATACTTTTAACAAAAAAAGTGTGAGGTTATTTTTCAGCATGGCACAGTGAATTAGGCACACATAACTCCTGTGGTCACAGGCTGCTGCATATCTAATTCTGCAAACACCATCAAAAATTGCTTCAAATATTATCCTTTTTTATTTTGACTGTATTCAACTAATGAATAAATGATTTTGAAGGAACTACATTCCTCAACAAACTATGAAGTTATTCAGGCAGATTCCTTTCTGCAGTGTACAGGTAAAACTGAAAGAAAAGCAATAACAAGAAAAGTATTTATAAAAATATATTTCACAAAGTAGGAAACAATACAGGAGTTTCTCTGAATACAATACATGGAGTAAATAAACAAACAATAATATAGCTTCAAAACAAAGTAGAAAATTAAAATGATTTGCATGTAATACATAGTTTTATTATACAATTGCTACTTCTAAATGGCAAGTTTGCATTACAAATTGAGTATGCTTGCAGCTTCTAGTGTTGTTCTTTCTCTGTGTGCAAGAGCCCTGGTGCATCACTATGAATATTATAGAAAAGAAATGCTAATAACATAAGCAGTAAAATTATGTACACACTGGTTCCTGCTCTAATACAGTGGAGAACTATAAGCATGTTTTTTACTGTACTGTGTTATGTGTGGATTTCTAAAAGTCTATAGTTTAAATATTCACATGAACCAGTTTACTTCCAGCTGTTTGTGCTTGTATTAAAAACACCAGGTACTAGATTTATGAAGAAGATATAAAACTGTCAAAAGTTTTCTCTGGGAAAGTTTTATTCCTGCCAGCATTCTCTTAAAATTCAGCTACTGCAAATGGATAGGTTACTGCTTTAACCTGCAACAATTTGTTATTTTTCTTTTCAAAATGTACATGTATTAAACATTCATTATATATAGAAAAAAAATCTAACGGATATAATTTAGTTTTCTTCATAATCTTACTCTACAGATTATCAGTCTTAATAAATAAAAGCAGTAATGGACATCAATAAAATATTTATTTCAAAGATTGAACAAATAAATTCGATCTTTAGCAATAAAATCAGCAATTCTTTCATATATGTAAGTCCATCCCCTTTCACAGTTTTTTTTTTTCCTTTGAGAAGACGAAGCACAGGATAGATCCTTCTTCTAGAAAAAGATCCTTTTGTAAAGCAAGGTTTTGTAGCCCTGCCTCTGAATCTCTGCACATTAGTAGGATTTGTTACCCATCACTGGAATGGATTAAGAACATGTGAATATTTTAAGGCTTGACACAATATTTAAAGATGATATTCAGTCTGTGGTTACGTGGCCAACAATTACTGTATGTACAATGTATGGTCACTGCACAGTAGAAGCCAGTAGGAATTTACAATGCTATTTCTATTCAGCATTGCTAAGAAGACCAAGATATTGCTTTTAACATTTCTGTGGCGGGATCTTTGTTGGCAATGCAGAAACAAACTATTAGCTTTACACATACTGGCAGGAGCTACTGTTCAACAGCAAAATCCCTGCAAGTCCATTTTCTAAGAAAGCACCAATTTCTTTTTGTTCTTTTCAATTCACTGAAGATAATCAAAGATCCAAATCTCCATCTTCAGAGTGGTCAAGTGAATATCAAATATCCAAAGACTTCTAGACACTCCACATACTTTACTTCACACTCCACAAGACTTAACCTCCTAACATATACTTTTTTTTTTTTTGGTTCAACATTACAACGTAGCTGATTTTATAGATGACTGGCGCTAAACTTGCCTCTAAAACAAAAAGCCACATTAGTTTTAACTAACAGCAGTGGCCCTAGAATATTACATGATCATTAAGTCAACAGTGAAAAAGTTTGTAATCCACCGTCAAGTTTCTTTGTCACTTTCTCCAACTGAGTAAAGTTCTCCAAGTCTTTTAAAGCGAGGACCCCATTCACTGAGGTAGTCAAAATTCTGATCTGAGTCTGATGTAGATGACTCCAATGAGCTAAGGGATCCAGCCGCTGACCCTCTTCCTTCATAGCCATAAATCTGGATAGAGTCATATGGTGGAGCCGTGGGATCATTATCAGCTTCATGAAGCCTTACATTAATAAATTCATCAACATCAACACCATTAGGAACAGGTGCGAGACCCTGCCTGGGCATGAACTGAAGATCAGGCTTAATATCCTTGCGAGGCAAAAATCCATTAATTCCATCTGGATTTTGCAAAGTTGCAATGTCAAAAGCTTCTGTATCTTCTTCTCCACCTCCTTCATCATCATAGCGAATAATATTTTCCCTCACATCTTCATCATCTTTGATGATTAGAGGCTCATTCTTATGTCTTCTTAGTGTTACAAACAGCACCACAATGACTGCAAAGAAAGCATCACAGGCTGATTAGGTAAAAAATTTCTAATCAAAGCACTACATGTTAAGCGCAGTTGTGGAAGGTGATAGGTTGCTTTTTGTGAAAGTAAGAGTAATAAGGGTAGTGAAAAGTTGAAAGACCTATAACTTCAAGTTATGAAAGTGATGAAAATTTCATCAGAAGTTCTGGTTAGTCCTCTAGTTTTCCCCATGATCAGCTTATATTTACATCTGACGCTTAATTTTATATAAGCAATAAGATTTCGCATACTTCCCTTTCTGAGCCTCAAATTTAGACAACAACTTTTCCCTTTGGAAAAGTTACAAACCTAGGTGAAGTCAAGCTATCATCATTCACTGAACATAGTCTATAATGATCTACATTATGGATGAGTTTTCCAAAATTAGAGGGTGTTTTTCTGAAAACATAGCCCTGATGACAGAAGGAAATTGGTGTCTTTTTTTTACGTGTTGCAACAGACTCACACTGTGTAACTGAAAAGAGAATGAGACCGTAAGGGAGGGAGGAAGAGCTTAGATACATCAGTTTCAGAATCATGGACAGATGCATAAAAAGGTCTAAATTGGTTACACTGTTGTTTTTGCAGCTTAATGCTGAAATCGCAGTTACTGATGTAAATCTCAGTTACAAAGTGAAGCTGCAAAACACAGAAATAGGCCTCTTCCTTCACTGTTCTCTCCTTCACTTGCTTGATGTCATATACAAATTTTGTATGTTTTATTAAAATACACAATGCTTCTTATCTTGTAAAACTGTAATGTCTCTTACGCCATTACAATCCAGAATAAACTCATACAAGTCTTAGAAGATACAACAAATCCATTTTCCATCATGTGCAGTATATACTGTATCCACCTTACTACTTAACATACCTGATTTGATTTTCAGTTTCGTATTGCATACCTGTTTATTATGTAACTTGTGTGTAAGACTACTTCAGATTGGGACTTTGCTTTATATGCTTTTGTTCAATTCTTAGTACAGTAGGGATGCAGTCCTGACAGGTCTCTCGGTACTGCTGCACATTACATTGTATTAGACTGTATGTCCTTCTATGTGGCTTCTTTGTTTACTTACAGCCACCCAGGAATCAGAAAAATTTTGAACACCAGGCTGTGAAATGAATACATACCTAGCAGCAAAATGATGCATGCTAATATTGCAATTAGGGCTCCCATACTGAGTCCAATGGGAAGTACGTATGCTTCAACATTGCAGGACTGGACGGTACCATCACTGCTGCAACCACAGACTCGAATAGTGAGAGTGCTAGTGCTGCTCATGGGAGGATTCCCACTATCGCTTATTATGATTGGCAGTAGATACACTTCTTGCTTCTGCCGGCTGAATCCACTATGCTTTGCCAATATGCTGAGAGTGTTATCTGAAAAAGGGAAAATTTGCATTGTTTCACCCCGTAGAACAACTGCTAAAACCACAGCTTTTTCTTAACATGTTCAGAAAACTGCTATACAAACACATATGCACTTTATTATTCTCATTATACCAGCAGCGTGTGACACAGAAATCCTTCCCCTTTCTGTCTGGCTGTCCATGCCCCAAATGAGTGAGTGCAACATACGCATTTTCTTGTGTCATGTGGTATGACCATAACGGCAACCTCTCACTTTCTTCTCTGCATACATCCCTATAGATGTCTTCCCATCATCATTCATCACGGTTTTTCAAGTCACACAGTCATAAAAATTCAACCAGTACAACAAAGAGAGAAATGAAATGTTAAAGTAACCCAAACTTAATAAAGCACATTCATTGATTAAAACAAATGTTCCATGCATTATAAGCAGAAATTGCACGATATTTTGCCCTGCTATAAAAGATTCTTCTTTGTTATTAATAAGCAATAAGACAAACAAAGGAAAAGCTGAATGTATTAAAAGTTGTAGGCCTAATTTTCAGTAATCTAAACATTTATTTGGCCTCAGTGATGAAAACAGAACAAACCAAACCAGAATGTGTCTCCTATGAAGGCAGCCAGAGGAAATGAGTCTAGGACATTCTTACCTCTGCACACACAGGCAGATACTTAATTTTAGAAACATATAGAGGCATCTGACTACATGGCATCCTACCCAGACATAAAGTTACACAGTTAAACCTCTCATAGTCACTCAGTTCTCAATTCACCATCAAAATGATTACAAGTTGATTTTACTTAGGGTAATCATATAGATTCTATTTTGTATAGTTGTAAGAATTATAGATTCTAGCCATTTAACACCACACTACTATCAAATATCAATGATCTTGTATGTGCCAGAATGCTCAGGTATAAACCATGATTAGTGAACATGTCAAATATGCAAACCACTTTGATTTATTTACATGCTTAAATATTCACTCTAGCTCTTAACTGCTTTATTCTGTAGAATAAAAGAAAATTAATTCAGTATTATGAGTTATATACTAATAGAGTGCATGTTGACTTGTACTAGTTTGGTTTTTGTGTTCTCTCATCAAAAATAACACCACAGATTAATAAAAACATTCCAACGCATACAGAATAGGAATGCTTGTGTATGCTACTGAGGAATCCAATGACAATTTAAAAATAAAGCTGCACATCATATTTGGGAGAAGGAGATTGTAGCTCCTTTCATTAAACTCTCTTCCCCTGTGCTACCAAAGTTAATTTTCCTGAAGTATCATGAACAAAAGTAAGCCTCCTGATATTTTATGCTATAAAATGGGCACATGCAATCACTAAATGCCATTCCATGGACGGAAAGAAATTACTGAGAGTTATGTGGCAGGCACAGGGAAGAGAAGAATTGGAAGACAAGCAGTGTTCATATGACAGATACAACAAAGACCTGATTCTTGAGTTTAAATCAAAAAAAGGTACCTGAAGTGCATGACAACAGGTATATGCACATACAGATAGTGACTGTAAGAAAGCTTTATATCTACTTTGATGTTGGCACTGGTCAGGTACTCACTTGAAAACATGAAATAGTTTAGAAATGTTTAATTTGTACTAACTGTGATCACCAGGAACATTTCTGACAGCCCATGGTATTTGTGCAGCATGTATCTCTGCCCCAACATAAAAGACACATGTATGCTCGAAATAGCTGGCAGTCTATGAAGTACAAAAGCCAGAGAAAGATGCAGAGAATGAAGGGGAAAACATTCATGAAGCAAATACTGTAAAGACATGTTTCACATCCAAAAAAAAAATTTTCAAATGCAGTATTTTGTTCTGGAAGTCCTTCTTAGCAAGGAGGCATATTAATAAAGAATAAAGGTGTTACAGAATATAATGATTACAGAACGAAACATTACTAAATTTTGTCACATCCTGAACCTATATCAAGATATCAATCAGTAGATAACTCTTATAGTTAATTCATTACTGCCATAAAACAAAAGATGAAAAAGATTATTTGATATTTAAGCACATGGGGTAATTGTCTCATACAAGAGAACAAGGAAAGCTTGTTTTCCCATTCAGTGACTAAGAAACTGAACTTCAAGTAGGCTCCTTCTGAAGTTCAGGGTCTTTGATTTTGCAGTCTTACTGTATCCCTTCCCTGGTGGAATCAGCTACCAATCACACTTATGCAGCCTAGAGAGGTTCTTACTATAATTTATATTGCAGGTTATGTAATCATTTCAGCATTTTTCATAGCATGTAGAGTATGTAACACCTGAAGATCAATCTAAAAATTAACTGCTTTATAAAGCGGTATAAATATGGTCACTTCATAATACCTTTGCAGAACAAAAATGATTCCTAAAGGTTTTTCTTTCCAGGAACCCTGAATTTTTATCTATTCAAGTTGGAAACAGTCACATCAAAACTGATGGCACCCTGGAGCTAAATAAATAGTCTAGTCCTTCCTTGTGCCCTTTTTAAAATTAAAGGAAGCATATGTGTTTCCTGAAGATAAATTTCAGGTATAAGCTCTTAAGAATTCTGACAACTCAAATAGGACCGAGCTCCTTGATGATACCCAGTGTTATATGTGCCACTATGATGCAGTGGAAAAGTCAAGTATGTTTTAAGTCAACAATTAGCACACATTTAGAATTAAGCAAAAACTGCACTCCTCCTTCTTGGTTGAATGTGTCAGAGATTTAAACACACACGTGTGCAAGTCAAACCACTGCCAGTGTCATACTTGCTCTCTAGCTGAACTGTAAGGAACAAAGGGAAATGTTATGTTAGTAAAATAATACTGTAGCTAAGTTTTCCTGAATATTGGTGTGTATAGCTTTACCAAAGTAAGAGTGACTACTACACCTATTGTAATGTGTAAAAGGTACATGTATTATCTCATAGCATTCTCTTTCTCCTCCACACCCCCCCATTTTCAAATACTGAAAAATAAATTTATCTGTCCATTTGATTTTCTCCTGCAAAATTAAAAATATCTCAGCATAAGTTGCATCCTTAATCCTTTTGCTTTAACCTTTCAAAAGAGAAAAAACGATGTGGGGCTCAATTTCCAGCTCTTTCTGTCTTTGAGACAAATCCCACTCAGAAGTGGGATGACTACTCACATCTGTAGTCATTTATTCAGAACTCCAGAGACTTTTACAGTTATATTACACAGTGACTTCTTGTGCTCTAGAAATCTGTACTGATACAGCCTGTTCCTTCCTATAAGCCTGGTACAATCCTTCTCTGTCCAAGCTGGAGGGAAGGATTGATATGCTGAGCCCTAGCATCCCTGCCCTTTACAGATATGCAAAAGATGTAAAGCACCTGCTTTAGGAAGAAATGAAAAAAAGAAGCTGCTCGTGTTGGTGACAGCTTCAGATCCTTTCCATCTTTCTGACACACCCACTGCTACTCTGCCTGGTTCAGAAAATTCTAAAAAGCCAGAATGAGAGAGTAAAACAAAGTAAAAAAGGAAGAGTACTATAAAGAGACAAATAAGAAGAGGGCAGAAAAAACAAGAGGAGGAGGGATGGAGAAAATAAACTGCCCATTTCTGCCAACCAGTGAAGCTATGCTGAATATAAGAAACTACCTGGTACCAGTAATGGTTATCAATTCAAGTTCAACAGAAATGAGATAAAGTAAAAGATACACAAGATATTTGGGACATTTAGCTGAACTATTTAAGTGTAAAAGAAGTTGTAATGGCTGAATAGTTAGTACTATGTAAGAAGAGATGCAAGACAAGGAGAGAATAACCTTTTGTCCTGGTTTCAGCTGGGGTAGAGTTAATTTTCTTCCTAGTGGCTGGTATAGAGCTGTGTTTTGGATTTAGTATGAGAAGAATGTAGATAACACACTGATGTTTTATTTGTTACTAAGTAGTGCTTACACTAGTCAAGGACTTTTCAGCTTCTCATGCCCTACCAGCGGGAACGTGGGAGGCAGCACTGCCAGGACAGCTGACCCAAACTGGCCAAAGGGCTATTCCATACCATATGACGTCATGCTCAGTATATAAACTGGGGGGAGTTGGCCAGGGGGCAGCGATCGCTGCTCGGGGACTGGCTGGGCATAGGTCAGTGGGTGATAAGCAATTGCATCATACCTCACTTGCTTTGTATACTATTATTGTTATTTTTATTACTGTTACTACTACTACTACTACTTTACTTTATTTTATTTCAATTATTAAACTGTCTTTATCTCAACCCACAAGTTTTCTCACTTTTACTCTTCTGATTCTGTCCCCCATCCCACCAGGGGGGAGGGAGTGAGTGGCTGTGTGGTGCTTAGTTGCTGGCTAGGGTTAAACCACACCACCATCCTTTTTATACAGAGGGTTTTTTTGTTAAAAACTGCTGTGTTAGACTAAAGTTGAATTTGTTGTGCCCAGAAAGAAACTGGCAACCAGAAGTAGTCAATAGGAAAAGCAAAATAAAATGACCAAATTGTTTTGCCAATGGATGGCAAGTACTCAAGTTTGCCTTGGGAATTCTGTTTAGCAACAAATTCCTTCCCCTTCTTTGCTATGTCCTAAAATAAATCTACGTTGGTGTTGCTGGAGATGTGACTCTTGAGTGAAGAACAGTGACTCTCTAATTGACATTTTAGTTGGTTGCTAGAACGTGAAAATAAATCCTAGCAGCTGATTAGCAATAAACTCAATTTATCTGATTTGCTTTCTCATCTCTGTGGACATTCCCCTTACCCGTAGCTGACAGAACAGCAGGAATCTCCTCCAGGAACAACCTCCAGCACTGCTGCATGAATTAACTTGGCAGCAGGTGCTCAGCAGGAGAGGGGACAATCACTTTCCACTCATCTTTCCAATTAACCCATTGATCCTTCATTATAGCGCTGTTCAGGTTGTTTATTTATTCATGTTACTTTTAGCAAAACAAGGAGAATTACATGCAGAAAAAAAAAAACCAAAACCTGTCTGTTAATAAAGCTCTGAGGTAACCTGCCACAAGCAAAGAGAGACACTAAGTCTTTACCTCCAGTCAGTGAGGTATATTCAGGAGGTCCTTTGACAGTCTCAATCAAAATGAGCCTCCCTGAATTCTGTACACTTCTATGTGGGGAAGGGATTGAAGAAGTTCATTGAAATTCCAGAGTCCTATTAAATGCCATTTCACTGATGATGAACCAACTACACGGGATGGACTAGGAACTATATTCTGTCCTGCAGGCTTAAGGAATAGTATTAAGATAAGTGATCTTAACAATTGTCTTAACTTATCACAAATTTTTGCATCAGTGTAAGGTCAGAGTAACACAGCTCCAGGAATACATAACTACAATTTAGATCTGGAGCTCATTTTTACCTTTTTAAACATAAAACCAAATCAGTCAGTCAGATCACCAGATGACTCTCAGTTTCTGAAGTTTACAAGCAGATTTGCAAAACAACCATGAAAGAGACTGTTATGAATATCTCCCTCACAGCTGGAACAAAAAATGACAATGCAGAAGGTCTTTACAAGATGCCCAGTGTGATTTCTAGACAAAAGTAGTTTGAATAACCTCAATGGAGGACATGCTTACCACAGGGCCAAGTGCTTCCTGCAGATTCCAAACTGTTCTCAAGACCCCCGATCTCTTTTGAGGTTCTTGGATGAAAGATTTTGAGAAAAAGTAAATGTAATAATTTTAATACAAAGCTACTTTTGGATTTGTTGGACATGAGTGAATTTAATGGCATCAGCATCAATCTGGATGTGAAATTAGCAGGCAGGAGTCAACTTCTTCATCCTCCACTTTGCACAAGAATGCATGTTGCAATTTTAAGTCAGGCAATAAAATGACAGAACAAAAGTAAAAAACAGAAGCAGTCAGTTTACATCCAAGTGCCATTTTCTCTGCACACATTGTTGCAATTCTTTAATTCCCTCATGGTCTCTAATATTTTGAGATCAGTGGACTTCCCTGCTGTGTAACCTTACACCTACATAGCTCTTTTTCTGTCTTTCTTTTTCTATCCCTTTTAAAATGTTCTCAGAAGGATCAAATCATTAATGGTATTAAGGACTTTGTGGTAGAAATTGTTATCTATGCTGGATAAGTTACTTATGTGAAGAAAGAATTTTAATTGGAAACTTTACAGCTGGGAACACTAGAATGACAGAAATATATGTTTCTTCATGTTTATTAGAGCTATCTTTTTGTGTGCATATTATAGAGAAACAGATTCTCTATAATAGACTCCTTTGGCACAGGTAGAAGAGCAGCAAGAATATCCTTACTGTGATACTCCCTGCTTTTTTTGATAACTAAAAGACAAGGACAGCTCATTCATTTCCTTCCTCAGTTCATAAATGGCATCTATTCTCACATAAAACCTTGAAATAACTGAGTAATTAAGTTATCATCAAGGTTTCAGTGGAAACTACCAAAGTACAGGCAGAAAAAACAAAACGTATGACATTCTAAGAAATGTTAGCTATGCAATATTTAGCAGTCATCTGCAAATTCACTAGAAGACAACATTCAAGAGAATGCTAAGATAGCATTTTAGCTCTTTGCATAACTATTAATTCACGTATGTGCCTCCTGTAATACTTACTATTCAGTAGTGGAGAATTTACAGCGTTAAACACAGATTTTCAAAAGATCTGTAGTAATACTGGTATTTTTGTTTTTCTTCAAAATTCAAACCTAACGACAAAGAAATAGTGGACTATAGGGAAGATTCCAAACCCCATTATAGAGACTGGAAAATAAGTTGTCCAAAGACACGGAGGTCTCTCAAAAAGGCTCTATATACACTCCATGAACTGTAAGCCATACGTTAATCATTATTCTTTTGCATATTTTCTCAGTACTACATACCCCTCTATGAAAGGATTTACAAATAACACATATTTAGATTGGTAGTATCATACTGCAGAAACAAGACCAATGAATGTAGCCCCAACAATTCACTATTCATAGTCGCACATGTGCTCTCTCTCTGTCAACGCAACTGTTTTGAAATCTTTATTCTCATAATTACAAAAGCAGTGGGAAAGAATATGCATGAGCTGCTTTCTGATCTAGCATAAAAACCAGAAGCGGCAACTCAAAGCATACCTGCATCGATGTTCACCCTGTAAAAGAACACTATTCATAGACAGGCCCTGAGCTGAAAAACTGATGTGTATGTTTCAGACTACACTTAAGTACAAGTTAAAAGCACCAGTTTCTTGCTTCCAAAAGAATGCCATTAAAATGCTTTGAGAGATACACCCGTGTTTATGTAAGACAGGTTTTTTTGTTTCTGCCTTAGGCTGTAACACTTTTTAAAGGAATACCTGATTAAAAGGGAACAATTTTGAGTTTGCATGTTATAAATTTGCCAGTCGTTAGTAGATGAAAAAACAATCTATTTGTTCATTAATATTACTATAATAATTTTGATTCATGATTAAACTTAGTATTTTCAACATGGATGTATTTATGCACACCAAATACATTTTTATGAGAACTCATATATGTATACATGTTAATATATAGATACACAACTGTGTCATGTAATATTTTACACATGTACTAGATCTTCCTTGATGACTGTCTCAAACAAAATCCTGTTGAACAGCGGTTTACAAGAAAGATGACCCCTTGCCTAATCTGTATGGTAAAGACATAAATGTTCTATTCGAGTAGAAGGCTTATAAAATAATCTGAAAATAAAAAGAGGCCATTTTTATAGTATATTTTGTCTGATTTATGATAGCCAAACCATATGGGCACTGAAGCATTCACAGGTATTTCAATCTGACCTGCTTTTCATGAATGTCAAAAATTTGTGATGTCTTCAAAAAAGCAGATTGATGACTGCTATCAAATTTGATAGCAGACATCAGGTTCAAAAGAAAAAAGTTTTTGTGCTATAAAAATTCAGCTGACTGATCAAACTGTCTCTCCTGCACCACAGTAAGCCACATGCCATACTGACATATATAATGGCAATTCACAAAACATTCCCATGGCACATTAGCAAACACCTGAATGAATTTTTATTTTTCTAGAGACCTGAACTTTCTGGAATCCCTTAAAACACCAATAAGAACACAGGAAAAAAAGTATTTCATGGGAGAAAATATACTGATATGGAGAAGAATTGGAAAATGTCACATATTTTTTGTCTTTGGTTATTTTTTTTCTTTACCAGTTGGCCTAAATAATAATAGCTTACGCCAGAATTGAACTGCCTAAACAACTAATGAATAAAAAACCTAAGCACATTTCCAGGTCATGTATTCCTTTGCAGAAATAAAAAGTGCTGCTGGGAGTTTTGAATCATGAGCAAAGTAATATTTAATCATGTGTAAGAATACATCATTCTCATATGTTAAAATTTCTTGGAAAGGGGAATAATCATGTTAATACTACTGTGATGCAGAACTTGTAGTAAATAAATTCTTGACAGAATAAAAAAAACCCAGACAAATTAACAGCAAAGTAATGGAATAAGCATTTCCTCCTACCTTTTTCCTTTGAAAAATGTGAACTTTAGATAATAGTCTGTATAATTTCTATTTCTATTCCTTTGGAAAAGTCTGAACTTTAGATAATTGTCTCTTAAGTATTCTAAAACTTTCCCTTGACCTTTAGTCCAGCAGAGCTATAACCAAACATACCTATATGGTCACTTGCAGTCTAGCAGCAGCTCTTATATTTTGTACCTTGATTTTTTAACCCATTGAAGGACGGATAGAAAATCCGTGCTGAAGAAGTAATGACGTAGAAGTGTGCATTGAGTCTGAAACCATACTAGTTTTATTGTATGTTTACCCTCTACCGGGATAGAGAAATAATTAGGACATAGTACCTCTCTCTCTTTTTAATTTACAGATACTTACAAACCAGTCAAACCAGGAAACTTTGGGCTCTGGGTCTGTTTAAGCTACACAGTTGCCACAGTTGTCTGAACTGTACCCAACATACCTGATTTTAATCTCACCCGCTCTGATGTTATGCCCATTTATCTCTTCTGAATCTCCTGGTGCCAGTTATGATTGACACTCCCATTATCTGAAGGAAATTCAGGCCAGTGAAGATGTAAGATATGCTAAAACAGCACTGGCTTTTGCTTCTCATTTTAATTTTCTGTATTCAACAAGCCAGCCACAAACTTGTTTACTAATAATCACATTGCTTTGACATGCTTTACTTTATTCGGATCACATCACTACATGGCATGTGCATTGAATGTTACATCTGTAAAGTGTAAGAATTAATGCAGATTGCCAAGCTCTAGTTTAGAAAGAGAGATTAAATGGCTGTCAAATGTGCCTAGCATTAAAAATACATTATTAACACAGCAATTTGCATAGACTGATGGATCATTTTTGAAATCTACATATTCTAGTTAATTCTATTATCTTGTTATTTTAACCAAAAAGTTTCAGAAAGTAATACTGTGTTTTATAATGCTTTGATAAAATAATGGCTATATTTTGCATTTGAACCAAGAACTTTCCATTACTGTGTTACCAGATTCCAACAAAATGCTGCAAAGATAAATAAAAAAGCCAAAATATCCCAAGGCTTTGCCATCTGTATTTCTCTTTAGGGATAATGGATTCTTATTCTTTCTATGAATGCGAACTTACAAGTGCAGTCTAGGAGGTGAAACTAATGAAAGATAGGTATCTAAGCCCCTTAGGTCACTGTGAGATTTACAGTTTTACACATTGCATTGATTTGGGGTTCTCTTATGTGTAAAGCTAAATCTCAAGCAGATTCCATGAAATTTATAGTACTCTTGGCAGGTGATAGAAGAGTTCCAAGAATTCCATCCTATGATCTTCACCTTCCTCACTTCACACACATCCTTCAATTCTTACTTCAGTGACTCACTTCTAGGGTCTGGAAAGTTCAGAGTCTTCATGACTATGAAGACAATCACAGATGTTTGAAGTGAATCTTTCTTCCTAGAATGTAAACTATGAATACCATAGTAAGAAAAATAAAACTTAAGCAGGAACATTTTGTTTTTTAAATGTGATGTGTTCTTGGCATTTGAGTTTCACACTAAGCAACATAACATCCACTTCTCCATGCCATGATAATTGTCTTTTCTATTCCAATACTGTATGGGACATATGCATGCGCACGGTAAGAATTTAAGACAATTTACCAGTAAGTCATATAACAATCCTTTAAAACTGAATCTGGAATCGGACATATCAACCATACTGAAGTTTTGTTACAACAGTTAGAGCGCCAAATTCAAGCCATACCAGTGTATTTCTATTATGCTATTACTTTTTTTATAATGTTCACTTTGAAATACAGTGGCAGAAAGCAGCCACCAGACTACAAAAAAACCAATCAGCATTCATTGGAATGCCGTGTAATAAAGGTCTTGTCAGCACTTCCATTACAAAATGCCAGTTTTCAGGGGTTTATAACTCTGACATAACAACTTACTATGAGAAGAAATTTAGAATGTGTACTCCTGCCAAAGAGCATTGAAAGTTAAATATGACTTACATTGGCTGAGGCATTTTAAGTCAGAAAATAAATTAAAAAAATTTTTGACTTAACATTTTCTTGAGCTGGTGCCACTTAAGAAAAAAATGAGGCTTTGATTTTAAAAAGTGCCAGATCCTGTGGTTCTATATGCAGAACTCCCTTTAACTTCACTGAGAGTAATTTCTGTGAGAGAACTGAAAGGAGTGCCATTATACATTTTTGTAAATGTCATCAAGAGTTATATTAGCTTTTTGTAATTGAAAGACTGAAATGCTATGGTATAAGATTGCCCCTGGGCACACAGG
>VYZW01061982.1:355-14896 GCA_013401315.1 Balaeniceps rex | reverse complement strand
AGTAACTCTAACCCAGCTGAAACCAGGACATTAATGTATATACTATAGCGGAATATCAAAACCTGCACCATTAAAAAGTGATCTCTTCACTTACGCAGCAAGGGTGACTTAAAAGCATTCTTTGCTTGCCACAGTTAAAGATGTAACTAAATAGAAAGTAATCATGTCATGGGAGAGAAGCTTTTTAAGGGTTTCTTGACTCAGTATAGAAGTATGCCAGATTTTCCTCCCAAATAATGGTATTGACAAACTGGTGGGAAGGGAATAAGAGTCAGTACTCTAGGAAAAAAAAAAACAAACAAAACCACAAACAAACCACAGAACCCAAACAAAATGTGTTTCGATTCTATGGAAGAGGGAGATAAAGAGGCTAAAGGCACTGTAATAATAGATTATTCTACCACCACAGCTATTGGGGATGAAAAGAGAATCTGCCTTGAGGAAATACTAATGGAAAGTTTTATATCTTTGTAAACTAACTAGGTTGATGGGAAGGAGCCCCAAGGAAAGGTAGGCGTGAAGTAGCTGGATTTGCTTGTAGTATTCTGTGCTGTTTGAAACTGCAGCCCTGAATGATGTTGTCTGAGGCTAGGTTAAAATAGGCGGGACTAGAACAGTTTGAAATGGCTCTGGAGAAACAGTGTATCCCAACAAATTGTGTCAAAGAGATATACAGACACCCAAAGCCAGGAGCAGTATTCTGACCTGCCAAGTGTCATACAGCTTGCTTTTATAATCCTCCTTGCAGGCCACCTCTCCCAGGAGGCAGGATGGCTTTCCCATGGTGGGAAGACAGGTTCTGTTTTTACCCTGGTGCACAAGGGAGATTTAAGAGCAGCTACATGGCTGCTGCTAACACAAACCTGATGGACCTATATGCTGATATTTACTGTATAACATACTGAATATGAATTTCTCTTCCTATGCGTGTTTTGGTGCAATGTAATTTGCCTTGCTGAACAAACTGGAAGAAAGAAGGTGTCTTTTTTGCCCTAAAAAAAACCCCCAAAACAAAACAACAAAACAAAACCCAGCCCTCTTTCTTTGCTTTTTCAGTCTCGCATTTCCCCTGGGGACTGCAGCATGCTCTCCAGCTTTTCTCAGTCTAATGATCAGTTTTCTTCTCGCCACTTTCAGAATGACAAGTTACTCAGTCTTGTTTCTCCCACTGCTCCCATGAGCACAGCACCCTAAGTCCTTGCAGTAGTAATTTTAGGAAGTAATTTGACATCAGTTTCTTACACTCTGTGGGAAGGACTTAGAACCATAAATTTGGAAGAAAATCACAGATACTGTGAATAAGATTTGTCACATGCTTCTGAGCAAAGAAGTGTGTGCAGCATTTTGCTGAGCAAGGAACAGCCTTCTGTAAAAGCTGCTGCTGCAGCTGGAGAAGTAGCGGAGAAATGTATATAGGTCCTTTTCTCCTGGTGAGTGTGGCTGGCACAGTCGGTGTGGTGACATCCTGATGTGGGGGCTGATATGTGGTCATAGACATGAGTCCAAGGCTGATGGGGAGCTAGGAACAGCAGTGGGGTGATCCTGATGCTGTCCTCTCTACTGCTGAGCGCTGAGAAGAGCAGAGCTGATGTGGAACCTCCTTGCCTAGTCTCTTGGGCTCGGGCTTGGTTCAGGCAGCAGCTGTTTGCCCATCTTCCTTCCACCTCCTGCCTGACTGTGACAGGAGCAGGAGAGGGGACGTGGCAACGGTTGCAGCTGAGGGGTAGCAGCTGCTTGCACGGAGGGTGTATACACAACCCAAAGTGTGATTCAGAGCTCAGGTCCAGTCTCCTCAGGTGCCAGGCTCAGATTATCTTAAAATGTGTAGACACGCACACCCCAGTCACCCGAAGAGAAGCTGCTATTACAGAGCTTATAAAACCAGAAGAGGCTGTGAAGAAGGCAGTAGGGAGATAAATGAGAGGGATAAAATAGGAAACAACAAATGTATGGGGTAGGAGAGTGCTCTTAACAAATTCATGGTGAGGCACAAATCAGTTTAGTTGTTTTCAGAGTATCTGCCTAGAAGTCCTATTAGAGGTGACTGATCAGGTTGTAATGACTATGTAAAACAAAGTGGCAAAGCCTTTACATTTGAAGCACTTATGTTTTAATTCAGAATTGTTCAAGGAGGAAGGTGTGTCACACTTTAGAAAATTTGTCACACAGGTGTGTCACACAGTTTAATAAATGTGTAAAGAAAAATCTCTGCCTTAGGAAAGACCAGCAAACTCATTATTGCCTGGTACTTTATGCAGTGATGCGACCTTATTTTATAAACTCAAAACTGCAAAAACATTTTGGCACCTACAAGAGATTTTTTTCGAAGTTCAAAATCACTGTAAATCAAATGATCCACAGGAACTGGCTAATTCTAAATTTGCTAGGCCTCTTCATTTTAGGCCTAAGATGGGTTACACTGTGGCTCTCTTGAGTAGCTAAGCTCCTAGCTCCTGCTGAAGCCCTCATGGGATTCGCACACAGGGCTATGTGATACAAATGCCCACAAACATCTCATTTAGGGATTGTGATCAGAAAATTGCTAATAAAACTGCTTTATTTTGAACAATAGCCAGAGAGCCAGTGGTTGTAGAGATGGTGTTATCCCTGCCTGCTATAGTGCCTTCTCCAGTACCCACTCGCTTATTTTGGGAACAGAAAACCTCAATTCACTGCCTCTGTAATAAGCGAGGCCCAGATCACACTCCCAAGGTTACTTTTAGGGTTTTCCTCCCCCGCTATGGCTTCTGCGTACATTCAGTATAAATGGAAAGTTAAAATACCCCATATCTGACTTGAGTGAAATCCTGGAAATGGTACTGTCCCATACTAGTATTTTGACAATCACGGATGTATGGCCCTGGTTTCTCTGTCACAAGTATTATGTGACACCTGAGGCTTTTCTTACTCACAGTATTGAACGCTGGGGTTTTTTTTTTAGTTCTCTAGACTTCTAGAAGTAGTGTTGCAGCTCAAGAATTCCCTCACTAGATGAAGCAAGAGGGGACTGATTTCTTCCCACGCAAGCTTAAATTTGTTTACATGATTTTCTTCTTATAGCATCAGTGTTAAAAACTGTGAGGTATGGCAACAAAAATCTATGGTCACTTTAAATGTTCTGTTAGACCATAGAAAGCTGCTGACTTCTGACCAATGCACAGTAGGAAAACGTATAGTTTTTATGTCAGCTAAAGCAGGAGATTCCAATTTTTGCTGTACCCATTATGGGCTTGAGTGAGTCTTGTAACAGCACTCTGCTGTCCATTAGACACCTCCATGACAGAGCCAGATGCGTGTATCTGAACTCCAGTCAGGAAAATGAGATAGCTCACATCTAGTTCTTTGCAATTCAGGACTGAAAAAATGCTACATGCAAGTACAAAGGGAGAGTGCAACATCTAATTTATTAAGCAATGTAATCATTAGTATTGAGAAACTATCAGCATAGACTTTCAAGGCCTAACAGTGTATGTACTGATAAAATTAGGAATAGTTTTAGGATGTTTAAATATACTTATATGTGTGCAGAACAATGACTTGTTTCTAATTGCATCACCTTTATATTTTGATACAACTACTGATACTGTAGATGGTTTTAATCCTGCTTTTAGCTTTCTTTTTTTTAATGATATATCTTTATAAACCGAGCAGGCATGTTGTTAAGGAGGGTCTGGACCCACCATAGGTTGGTGGGGAAAGAGATCAAATCACTTATAAAAATCATGCCAAATCTATGAAGGCAGAAGCATCTAACAAGTCATAAAACATGGGTTAACACCTTGACAAATGAGCATGAACAGGCACTTTTGAGAACTTGGAGCTGATTTAAATCCAGCCTGCACCACAGAGCAAGAAAGCAGAAGGAGGGAGTGAGTGGAACCCTGCTCTCTTGCAGTGTGTTACTTTCAAAATCCCTGGAGTTGAGCATTGCTCGACAGTATACTGTTGATTTTGAGCATCAGTTAATGCTCTTTCAGATTAGTTTTGGAATATATTTGACTAAGCAATCTGTAGGTGTATCTGTAGATTGTCTTTAATGGTAGCGGATGGCCCTGGCCATCGTAACTGCTTGCTCTGATGATTTGCATGGGCTTTCTCTAGCCTTCATAAGCGTGTAAATGCTCAGCTTATTATTGATCACCACAAAGAAATGCTTTATCAAATAGATACCCTTTAATGACTTCTCATTTTTAATGCAGAGCTGGTTTCTTTTTTTCTTAAGTTCATACATGAGCTACACCCCTGCATAGATCAGTTGTATATGAACAATCCAGAATATCAGTTCACTTGTTTAGAGGTGAAGTTCAGACTCTGTCTAGAAGAAGGCAGTATGTCTTTCGTCAGTCTTTCAGTGCCAATATTTTTATTGTCATTCAAAGTCCAGCAATGTGTGCTTTTAATTCAGCTGATAAATGTAAAGCCTGTGAAATAAGAAATGACTGGGCCCATTAGAGGGTTTGAAAAATGAAGCATTTCATTTGGGGGCCATTAGGTTTCAATGCCACTGATTCGCTTACTGGATTTTCAGCTTAACAGATTTGATTTATCAGGACAGAACTATGAAATATCATTTTTTTATGTTGATGGCCTGAATAAATGATGTGGCATGGCATGATTCACCTAGTAATGGCAACAACTAAGCAAAGCTGATGCTGTCTCATATGTGGTGCTTGGAATAAATGCACATGGTGCCAGTTTCTGACTGTTGGCTAGACAAAAGGAGACAGTAGTCGGTTGGCAGCATTTAGAAATTGTTTGACAGATAATGGATTGTAAGGACTTGGTCTCTCTAGAGCAAGAGGGCTTGGAGGTTATCCCTGCTATCAAATTACTGCAGACTTTAAAAAAGCTTGCTACAGCAAATCATTTAGCCTTTCCACACAACAAAAAAGAGATGGGTGAAGGAGTGGAAGGAGATTTATTTGCACTAAATGAGATCCTATTAAGATGTATTCAGATTGCTTAATTCTAAAGGTCTCTGTAAAGGACAAACTATTGCAAAAGGCCTCACACTCTTCCTGTGTTTGGAAGCATTAAATTTTAAATGGGGTAGGCTCTACTGCTTTTTCCTAAATCATAGATGAAAATAATGCACAGCTTGGTGCCCAGTGTTCTTTGCTATATTCCACTTGCATACATAAACTGATATTTGCTTGAATGACCTTGTTAATTTTATTAAAAAAAAAAAACAACAACAACCAACCAACCCACCCAACAAAAAAACCCAGACCCCAAAGCTCATATTTTGACATGAATAATTACATGGTTTGGGTTAAATCAAAAGTTACAGCTTTCTGTGACCCTTCTCTGGGACTGTAAAGGGGCAGTTTGCCCAAGATCATTAGTGTTAGAAGACCCATATAGGAATTACCATAGGATGACACAGAGATATACTAGTATTTATCTGTCTTTGTTTCAGCTGTTGCTGGGCTCATGTGTGAGCCTGGCAGTCCTGGGCTCCTTAGCTAGCCTGCCAATGTAGGAGAACCAACAATCTGGAAAAAGGTAGGGGGGATAAGCAGGGTGTAATACCGGGATCTTGGGAAGGAAGACTAGTCCCTGCTGGGATTCCAGTCCTGACCAGCACCCTTGAGGTGAAGTGGGAACATTTCCCTTCTCAGTTTCGTTAGAGTATTTTGTACACTGAAAAAACAACAGAAAATGTCCTTTGCCATTAAGGCTGTTTTTGTGGTGCATAAATATTTTTAAACTAGTATTGCAGTTGAGCTCGTGAGTCTGAATGCCTCAGCCTTGCAGGATGGCTGCTGGAGAACTGGAAACATGTCAGCTCAGGGTCATCCTAACCTGATTTTACTGCATGTGGGTGTGCCCTTAATTGTGCTGTCAAGGGCAGAGCATTCACAAGTCCCTCTCACAGCCACATCCAACAGGGAAAACTGTTATGACCTCTCCTGACTATGTGCCTGAATGGAGGTAATGTGGATGACAGGTAGCTGTGCCCTTGAAAAGACAGATGGCAGTCTGCTCTCAGAAGATGATTTGGACATGCAGAACCTTGCTACTGACTAGCTGGGACCAGCTTTCTGCATCGTAATTGTCTTCAAGCAAACAGGTTAAAAAAAAAATAAAAAGGAACAATGGCACATAGTGATGGCACCACGAACTCATGTCTACAGAAAAGGTTAGAGAAAAACTAAACAATCCCTGCTTAACCAGCTCTGAGGGTACCACAGAAATCTGTAGGCAAAGGCACAGTTCAGATTATGAAAGAGACAGGTCAGTGTCTGGAAGACAAAACAGCCTTGTTTGTTTAAGAATTTATAACATACCTCAACTCCTTGAGAACTTTTCTGCAGCCAAGGACAGCTCAGCTCACAACGCTGACACATCTCTTTTAGGACTGAGGAATTAACTGCACAATCATACTTGTTCTCAGAGATGGAAAATGTTCTGGAGGAGCCAAATGGACACTTGATACAAATGTGGGTTTTCCTGGAAAGGAATGCCAACTTCAGTCTGAAGAGCACCTTTGGTCTTAGTGTGGCCAATGCTAACCGAAAGAAACAAAACTTCTGAAAATGCTGATGCTTCTGAGAAGACCAGCTGGGCAGACGTTCTGATCCTCACTGTATGGCAAGAGATTGCAGCACAGGGAAATGCATCATCAGACAACAAGCTCAAATGCCAACCTGCTTCTTTCTTCCTTCAGAAGGCATCAGTTCTAAATAATTAACAAAATGTTCCAGCAGACTGTGAAGTGTACGGTTGGACTCGATGATCTTAAAGGTCTTTTCCAACCAAATGATTCTATGATTCTATAAAAATACCTGGATGCACCCCCTCTTTGAGCTCTGGCACATGATCGGTTTGATTACAATGAGGAAAAAAGATTGATGCAATTTCCGCCTAACTTGGATGATGTATGGAGCTCGTTGCTGGACTGATCACTATCTTTTGAAATATAGGCTATCCATCATCTTCTCTCCATATGCCCTCAGACAGCCATCTGTCAGGGAGGCTGATGTCAGCAAATTCAAGAAAGATGGTGTAATCACCACCTTCCAAACGTAGCTGCAGTTTTAAATTGCATAGCACAGCTTTGAGGACGGCATTACTGAGGAACTGGGCAAAAGATCTCACTCCATCTGGTTCTGCAGTTGTGCCCTAAACACTGAAACTGATTTAATACCAATAAAGATGATGTCAAACATATTTTTTTGCAAACTTGCCTTAATATTGTAGTCAACACTATACTTTTCACTGCTCCATTAAAAACCCACAAGGAGAAATGTTACAAGACCTTGTATACCCTGACTTTGTAAGGCTGCAGAAGGAGGATGTGACTAAAGAGAGTCAAATGCTTTTAAAAAAAAAAATCACATTTTCTTAAGTTTCTAACATCATAGCATTAAAAACCCCTTTGCAGTGCTTGTAGCGGCACCTCTCCCATTATACTGTCCTCAGTGCAGAATTACTCAAGCATTCCTCATGCACCTAGGAGTTGTTATCATTAATGCAGCTGAGCAGAAGTCCCTTCTCAGCGTTGATGGTCTCTGTGCAGCCAAGGAAGCTGAAAGAGAAAGTCTAGCTGTAAAGGAGAAGCGATGTTTCCAGTGCTTCTTTTCATTGTTTACCCAAACTTTTGGTAAAGGACAAGGCTCTCAGCTTTCAGATGCTTCTACTGCACCCATGTATAAGATGAAAGTCACATTTCACATGACAACCATTACGGCATCTTGTTTACCTGCATGTAGAAACTGGAAGGCTCAGATCAGACTATATTATGCTGAACAGAGAAGTCTCAGTAGCTATAAGGGCTCCTTGGCATCCTCTCTTAAAGCATGCCAACTCTTTACCAGTAACTGGAAGAAGACTTCAGATACAAATATTTGCATGCAAATCTGTAGGACACCACTGTATGCTTTTAAGACAAACCAACCGGAGAAGGGGGAGGCAAGCAGGCAGAAAAGATAACTTAAAAAAGCTCAGTAAACCTCAGGTAACTGTTAGAAATTTGTGTACTTGTATAACTTTTCTTGAGCCAGAACTGGCTGAAGACGTCCCAGATGTAAAGCTAACACTGAACTCACTCCCGATCATGACTTGTCCTCCGCCATAGGCATGCCTGCACACACTAAATAGATCCCTTATTCTCCTGTTGGGACTGAGGAACCCTGCCTACCAGGACCCAGGCAGCAGCAGCATTGAGTAGAACTGGGGAGCTATGAAACCACCACCACCACCTGGCACTGCTGCAGCTGGTCAAGCACCAAAACCATTGGGGTTTGCAGTGTTCAGTGCGGTGGCAGCCTGTTTCTGTCCTTACTGTATGCCAATCTCCTGTCCCAGCTCTGGAGTGAACAATGGGGAAGGGGAGAGGGAGCGGATGGGGAGGGTGGTATTACTGATCTGTTGGCCAAGCCAACCGCCCAGCTACCAGAAGCAAGCCCTGCTCGTTTTTTGAAGCCAGCCTGTTCTCACATGATGGAGTGTGTAGCCAGCAGAAGTCATTATTGACATTTCTCTGAAGAAATGACTTTTCAATGAGGTGACAACCATATTTAAATAGCGAGTATCTGGATTATTTCCTCCAAAGTATAACACTGTATAATCAGACTGAGAGAGAAATTAATAGCAAGGCAGGTGTTGAGGTCAAATATGTTACAGTCACTTGGTGGCTGTTTCAAAAGTGGGATGTTCTAAAGTTGCTCTTATACTAAACTTTGAAATGTCAGTAACAATTGGGGAATAATTACAATTTTAAGCAGACAATACCATTCCCTATGCTGGAGTCAGTTTAATTAAAGGCATGTGAGAGAGAAGTTCATAGAATGATAGAACAGCCCAGGTTGGAAGGGACCACAAAAGATCATCTGGTCCAACCTTTCATGGAAAAGGGAGCCTAAATGAGATTATCTAGCACCCTGTCCAGTCATGTCTTGAAAACCTCCAGCGATGGGGACTCCACCACATCCCTGGGGAGGTTGTTCCAGTGAATGATTGTTCTCACTGTAAAAAATGTCTTTCTTACATCAAGATGAAACCTCTCCTGAGGCTGGGGATAGATACATGAACAATTATAAGGAAGGCTGTATATAGCCATCATATGTAACATCGGGATATGTTCAATATCCTTAAGTGTGCGGTCTGGGTTTTTGTTTTCACAGTTAACTTCGGGGCTACTGAGCTCTTCACAGTGACACATCAGCAAGGTGAGACCATTTGTACCTCAAAAACCTTCTGTGCAGCTGAAATTGCTTCTTTCTCTGCACATCTCCATGAACTTCTCCACACTGGTAATCTGCTGGTGTATTATCAAATTGCCCATCTTTATTAGGTCTTTCCAAAGTTTATTGCTATTCTCTGCTGACTGGCTTTTATCACCTCTCTGCTTGGTCCCTTTTTGCAGAGTGTGAACAAAAAAGTCATTCAGGTTTATGAGGTACAATCTGCTCTTTTCAGGCCCATGCTGTTGCTGTTTATTTAGCACTTGTCTGCCTTGTGCTTCCAGATTAATTCCCTTATCATTTGGTCTGTTGTTTTTACCAGTACTGCTGTCAAACTAAGTGATAATGTTCTAGACTTTACCCACCTTTATTACTTATTGATACCACATTTGCACTCTCAGCAGTTTCTAATTAATTTTAACTAAGCATGTGCTAATGGTATCTTTGTTTCTCCTCCTTGACAGTGATAAAAAAAGTAGCAGAGGCGTCACCTTGCTGCCTTGGGCCGTGTAAGAAATCACTGCATGAGCTTGGGTAGAGGAAAGCCATACAGGTCTGAGGGTAGGCATTCCCTTTTGAGGGGTGCTGGCTTCTTGGCGCACAACAGCTAACATCCTTCAATGCAGTCCTTGGCCCATTTATTTTACAAGCATAGACATAAATTCTCCTCACCTCAGAACATAATAGCCAGATCCAAACTGAAACTGGATGTTGGCAAGGAGCCCAAGTCCTTTGCCCCTGCTCACGTAGTCCAGCATACGCCATGTACCTGAAATGCTGCACATTTTCTGTACTTCCTTTTTCTTAAAATGGAGTCTCCCAAATAGGCTAATTACCTGTATATTATTTATATGAGTTACATTCTGCAACTCAGAGGGTATCTAGGGCCTTAGGCTGGATTTTGTGTTGTATATGCTCCAACTTGCAGTTATGCTGCTGGAAGTCAGTAACTTGTATTCGTAATGGCAAAGATGTGGAAGAAACTAGCAAACACTTTACAATAAGCAAATTCACTACCAGCTGACAAAATGATAGAAGGAAATTCCATCTTAAAGTGCAGCCTCTTATATTTGCTTTTGTATATTAGCAATCTTCTGAAAGTGTATCTTCAAACACATCAAACTCAACATAAGATGAAAATCACAGTTATCATCAGAGTGACAAGTAAAGCGGATGACTTGTCTTGAAAACTTTAAACTCCTCATGTGATTTGTTTAAAAAAAACTCTCAGAAACTACTTAGCATCTGTATTTTCCTCCTTAATAATTAGTGCATTGAACCAATATTGTGCTGTACAGTGGTGATTGTCTTTTATCTGAGAATTGAGCTGTCAGATTAAACCTCCTTTTAATTCCAGGCTGACAGCATTTTCCTTCCTTCTAATTGCAGTCATGAAAAATTAAGTCTTTTCTTTTGCCTCACCTTAATTTTATATTTATAGCTTCATCACCTTCTCCCCCGACAATTTTCTTTCTTATTCATCTTTTGCATTTATTTATGCCTCGGCATTATTCCCCTCCTCTGTCACAATGCTCCTCCATTCCAGATACATTTTGTCAAAACATAGCAATGTCTCCCTGTAGAAAACTGCATTAGGCTGAAGAGTTTGTGCTGCTTTACAATAACTCAGATAAATATTTGAAAGAATTAATAATTGTATCCAACCCAGAGCACTCTTTATCTGTCTTCTTCAGGCACAGTTAAACTGTCTCAGATAAAGATTATTGCCCATAGATTAGAATTAGGGTTGTATTTTGTAAGTCTCCATTGAATTTCATCTTTTGATACCTGGAAAAAAATGTTCAATCAGTTGCATTTCCCTTTATGGGACATTCATATATTTGTGAAATAAATGTATTTCCTCACAAAGGTGACTGATGGTGACAGCAAGAACCAAGTTTACTTGATCTGAGTCTTTATCATCTCTGGAATAAATGCATGACTACTGTTACCCTAGAATCTTTCTGGTTTAGAGGAAAAAGGCAAGTGGGCATTTGAACTATTACTGTTCTTTAAGAGCCAGAAGATATTATTTAGAGAAGAGCACAGATTCACTAATAGAAATGAAGAAATAACCCTCACATTTTCTTAGTGGTACTAGACTTAACAGTACAGAGGAATATTAATAATGTATTGGAAACCTATTGTAGAATTCTTCATATTTTTAATTTTTTGGCCAGAGCCTACAGACATTTTTTATAGCCTATTTAAGTCATAAGGTACTAGTGTCAGATTTGTACAACCCATCCACACATAAGTACAGGTCTTTATCCAGGCAACAGATAAGCTACAGTGAACTTCAGCGGTATCAGAGATGTGCCTTCACAGATGATAGTGAACCAGCTATCTTTGAAGTAAGAACCTATTAGATAAGGGTATTTTGTTTGGAGTACCTGTCTTTTAAACATGTTAGACCTAAAAAGAGAATATGAAAAGCGAAAGAAACAAGAACGAGCCACAGTGAGCTGAAATTCTGAGTCATCTTATTAGTTGGTCTAACTTTTAAATACCTCAGGTGATTATCCTTTGCTTCCCAATGCATAATAGGATATCTAAACGACTGTTCTGAAGACCTTTTGTACAGCACAACTAACAATTTTTTAACATCTTCACAAGAGCACTGTATTCCAGAAGTTGTGTCTTCTGAACAAACTCAAGTTGTTTCACCTTGGTGTGAAAGTGAGTGGGTTGGAGGCTGCACTCAAGAAGAAAATGTCACCTACAAAGTGCATGTCCCCTGTTCCTCTCACAAACATAAACCTGGTTTGATCTATCACTCACAACATTCTGGGTCTTGAAATTAAGGCTAAGGCAGGCAGGCAGCTAGACATCATCAAATGATTGCCAGATGCACTGTATTTCAACTCTATGATATCAAAATTACAATTTTTACTTTGGCTGTTGTCCAAGCCTTTCCAATATGCCTTATATTTCTTTTGCCACCTACCAGTTAGAGAAGCCATCTGTCTTCCCAGTGAAAGTTAAAGAGCTGATATATGAAAAGCACCAACTCATTTTAAATAACTTTCCCCACTATTTTGTATTCATGTAATTTTATAGTGATCAGACTGTTTCTTGTTGCTCTTCCTTAGTACAGACAAGTTTTCTTAGCTGTTGAGAGTGTCGCTGTTAAGTAAATATTGTTTGGGTTTTTTTCTTTGAGTGAGCTCTCTGAGAAGGCATCAGTTGGAACAATCTGGTGTTCTTTCATGAAGATTTTCCCTTCTGGTTTGAAAGTGACATACGTGTAGGATGAAAATTACGTATTTCTTCAAGAGGATGTGCTATTTTTTGCTATTTGAGATCTGTACATTCTGTTCATGTTCCATAAAAGATGAATGTAAAAAGCTTTTTTTTTCTTGTTTGAAGTTCTTGGGGAAAGTCTGCACTATTCCCTCTGATATTACAGAAAGAAATTATGTCCCAGAAATGTATTAAAAAGTAACATGGAACAGATTCTGTTGTGCAAGAGAAATAATAGATATATCCCAGCTGGGTTCCTGGACTCTCTTCATTTTCATTTACTTTCATCCGATCAATTCTTTGCAGTTCTGTCTGGTAGCTGATATATAGTACATCAGGGAAATTACAGCTGATTTCTAAAACCTTTTTCAAGGAAAGCGTTGAATGAAAGTGAAGACTCAGCACAGAAGTGACAGAAAGAGATAGCTTTCCTGCTCCCTCATCTTTAAGGGCTCTACTGAAAATCACTGTAAATGTTTCCTTCCTTAATTACTGAAAATGTCAGGGATACTGCTTAAATAATGACACTGGAAGACTGGGGGTTAGGAAAGAATTTTTCTCAAGCTTTTGAGGTAACTGACGAAACCTTAAAAATTCCCAAACTGATTAAAAAACAGATGAAATACCTTTTAAAGGCTCTTGTATCATATGTTGTGCCCAATTGTTGTGCAATTTACTTTTATATAGTTGTTGATAGTAATTTAACTTTCCCTTCATATACATACAGAAAGGCACATTATAAAGGATTAGCTAATCTAATGGACATGTATGGTGCTAACCTCTATGCCAGCTGTACTGTGAGTAACTAAAGGAAATCCATCTGGAAAATGCATCCTCATTCCATGGCTGACTTCTGAATTGTAAGTTAACCACTCCCCCAGGTTTTATATTGTTTGAAGACAAGAATGAGTGCTTCATTTCTAGCAAAACAAATGACCTGCTTATGAAAGAGATACAAAATACAGATAATCAGGGTATAAGATCCCCCTTCGGAGTTTTTCCCACATTTCACACTTTCCCCAGTAAAATAAACCAAGGATTGGGAATAACATTTCTCCAGTGACAGTTAATCAGTTTCAAAAGTGCAATTGTACAGGATTTTTATTATTACTATTCCTTATAGCAGTAGGTATTAATGTAGTATCCTAAATAGCATGATTTGGCCTATTATAGGGGATACAGAGAACACATGAATAGTTAACCCCTAACTTAATGCCAGAAAAACTGTTAATAATACTATCCTTTGCATAGAGAGGTTCTGAAATTCTGCCTCTGGTTTCCAGCTCAGATTGGTATTCATGCAATGGGGGGAAAAAATAAGCACCATTGAGTGAAATGAACCAAAGTGGTGGCCAGTGTTTTTTAATATATTCTCATATATTGCAACTCAATGCATACCATTAGATTGTTTTCCCTTTTATTGTGAACAAGACGATTCTGATTAGTTTCTAAAATGTTGATTTTAGCAGCTGAGTCCTATGTATGGGTGCTGACTGGTCACTGTTTTCAAATTTCCTATAGTTTTTTGACACAATTATTTTAGTTTGGATTAATTTTTTAAAAGATAGAGGGACCTGTCCAAAATAAAAAGATGCAAACATCCCTCTGACTGTATCATTAACATTATGTAACATACAACATTAAACAGTTGAACAAGATTCAGAGTTGCAGAATAGGCAGTTCTGTATATCTAGATATTCTGGTGCAAACTGTAGAAAACATATGGCTAAGCTGATAAATGTCACTGACTCTTTTTCTCACCTAGTGTATTTAAAGTGAAACTGTGCTTTGAATTAAAAGCATGGTTTTGCAGAATGGCCCTGGTCAGAAATTCAGCTTTTCTTTAAGAAAGTACTTCCATCCTAGAGCTGTGCTCCCTGGTAAGGAAGAAATAGCCATAAAATAATGTTTATCTCTTGTAGGTGCCTTCTGCACAGTACATAACTAGAATTTGTCAAGCAGAAAGGCTTTTGGAGTACAGAAAATGCTTTGACAGTCCAGGTATGACTGAAGAACCCCAAATTCTAGAGGAATTACCTTTTACCTGTCCAAGTAACCCAGGAAGTGATTAACAAGACACTAGGGGATGCTGATTTGGTCCTGCCACAGG
>VYZW01061973.1:0-23571 GCA_013401315.1 Balaeniceps rex | reverse complement strand
TTTTCAATTTAACTGAGCAAGGGACCAGGCCTGTTGAGATGTGAAATGGTGTGTGCTTCCTACTCTGTGTAGGTGCAGTCTTATTGAGGAAGGCCCTCAGTTTCCACAGTACAGAACTTTCCATTTTCTTGTAAAGCTTGTTGCTGGATAATGCTACTAATTTTTTTTTTTAATGCAAACCTCCAGTCTCAAATTACTGTTGAAACAAATATGTGATTTTAAAAAACAAGGCTAGCTTAGAGCTATATAGATGTAATAGTGTAAAAATGATAATGATAAAAAATGATTCTATATTGACAAGAATATTTATTTTTAAAAAATTNGGGACAAAGGTATTAATTTGTGGAAGATACAAAAGCATCTAAAATGTGTGTTTATTCTAGAGAAGAGAGAGGGGAAATAAAAAAATAAAAAAAAAAAAAAGAAAACTTGTGGGTACTGTTTTGTGTGCAAATCCCAAGTATGTTCTAAAAACAACATTGAATTTTTATAGCCAAATTATATTTTCTGCTATCAGGGAGTTGGGGAGGGATGAATAATAGAATGATTGACAAATCTTTTAGGGCCTGATTTTACAAGATGCTGCGCACCTCCTGATTGCTGCCAATCACTTTCATTTTCTTTCAGTCCATCTGAGAACATATGGCATTATTCAGATGGTGCTGAGCACCTTCAATCACAGTCCTCATAATGCCACAACATCCTCATTCTGTGCAAATGTAAGAATTGCTGTTGACACTTTAAATTGGAGGGTTATTTGGTCTTTGGACAAACTCCCAGCTGCTATAAATGGATGTTCTACCTGAGGAAGGATTGCAACAGTAAACAATAAATAATCAATATAAGCACGATTGTATATACGCAAACTATGTGAAGTATCAATTCGGTTCATAAAATTCTTTACCTCTTCCACTTTTATTTGATGGAAAAAAAAAATACCATTCTTGTGGAGAACTGAAGTTTAGTTTACTCTCAGTGCAAATTTTGAAAAGTGGAAACTCTGGATGTTGTGTGTACAAGGCAGTTGATTTAAAGAGATCAGAAAGGTGTTTAATTTAAAAATAAAAGAAAAAAAAATCAATTTCAACATACTGATTTGTCCTGCATTACAGTTACCTGTAGAGAACCTCTAGTCATGTCTATCTGTTTTTGATGCCTCTACAGAATAACTGTCCAGCATCCTCTGCCCAACCAATCAGAATGTAGGAAAATCTACCGATATGACGGAATCTACTGTGAATCTACCTACCAGAAGTATGTTGAAATCTGTGTGAGTCTTGCCTCTAGCTCGTGCATTTAGTGCTCGTGCTCTCCCGCTATTCAGAAATTACCCGTGTGTTGAAACTGTACACTTCTACTTGCGTGCAAAACCTCTACAGCAGGGACAGAAATATGTTGTTTAATTTTGGGGGATTGTGCTCTAAAAGCTAAAAAGCAAATAAAAAACCCTATGACTTTACTAAATCTCTTAGATATGCTTCTGTACAGTGCAATAAACAAGAATGTATACACTAGAAAATCTAGGCAAAATGTATTGCACAGGTGCTTCACATCTTAGGGATTTGAAAGGTGTGATATGTATAAATTAGCTGTCACTTTTTTCAGTCGTGTAATGGAATGATGAGTTGTAATTTGCATAATCCTTTAAGAAGTCAAATTATACTGTCATGTAGCAGACTTAACATGCTAGCTAGGATTTCATAGCTTTGCAGCTAATTAGTATGTACCTTACAGGACAGTTAAATTGAAGCTGAGTCCTCTTGCTTTGCAGTCATTTGCCTTTGTCCATTGCCCTAACAGAGCCTGCTTTTGTGTGTAACTCAAGATCCTTACCGGTGCTTCTGACAAAAGTGCTATTGCTGTGGGCAGGCAAATGCAATGTGTTTGACTTCTGTTACTTTTGCAATCAGTGAAGTTTCTATTTTACTGCAGTAAGGATTTAATAATTTATTTCTACATAGAATTGAAATGTATATATTTGACAGGTATATTGTAGATGATTTTGTACTAATATATTGCAAATGCATGATGAATTTTCTGTTATCTTGCTGGATTTTGAAACTGCTTTCTGTCACTCAGTGTTTACTTTTCACACTCCAACTATATTCTTGTTTTGTATGCCAGTGTTATCGTTATCATCTTGTGTATAACAGATTTCACTTTCCAAAAAACCCTTAACTTCGAAAAATCAATTGTACTTGCATTGCAACAAAATGTTTCTTTGGCAAGGCAGTCATGCTCATTGTAATTTTTTAGGTCATATTCTCTCATCCACTCTTTCTATTCCATAACCTGTTGTTTGTTTCCTGAACCTTTTCTTTTAGTAATAGGTACAACCATATCAGTAAAAGCTGTTAATTCAGCGTAAATGAAGAGTATCATTTTGGTTTTACAGAAGTGAGAGGAAGAGGGAAATGTAGATTTATCAATATAATTACAGCATCAATGTAACTTAGTGAGCTAAAATTAAAATCTGACCTCTTGCTTGGCTTTTTTGTGAATGGCTACTTTTGGTGTGAGATACGATTTATTAATGATTTTACATTGACTTATAAATATTTCTTGCACTTTTTGAATTTTTTATGGTTTTCCCTTCTATCTTTCCAAATAATGGCAGTGTCCAGGGTAACTGAAGCAGTCTAGATCTAGTATGGTTTTAAATGTCACCGTAGAACTTAAGTTTAGTGGGTTTACTTTTCTTGGTAACTTCAGTTCAGTAAGTGTAAAAATGTATTCATTTGTTTAAATGTTTGAAGCAGATTTGTTGTGTACTATTTATATCAGTTTTTAAAACAACTTCAAGATTTTGAAACTTTGTGGAAATAAGAAAACTTGGCACAGTTTGTCATGAGTGTTAAATACAGTGATAGCTTCACTCTGCTGCAAAATAGTTCATTATCTTAATTTTTGAAATTAGGTAGAATTTATAGTCAGTATAGTTAAAAACAGCTAGCTGTGCTGACTACAAAATGGAATAGTAGATGTTCACTTACAAGTAGGTGTACAATTGTAAACAGGCATTGGCTAAATAGATTTTTCAAAAAAAGGCAAAATCCCAAAATCAGACTGGTGATGAAACAGTGTTGGTTTTGACATCCGTTTTGTCATACCTGAAATGTAAATTCTGAAGTATTATAGCCTTGTTCACCTCACTTGTAAAAAGCATGGATTATTTTGGAAAACTAACAGCTAGGTCTTTCTGCAGAAAATATAGAGTGCTTTTTGATTAGTGAAACTTTCTCTTGGTACTTCTTCCATACTATTTAAGTTCTCTGATGCTTTCTTTCTGTCTTCTTCCAAATGGATGTTTTCGGTACTTTTTCCCATACCATAGTAATTCATTTCCAGTGATATCGCAAGTTACTGAAAACTTTTCACTAATCAAGACCAAAAAAAAAAAAAAAACAAACCAAAAAACCCAAGCTATTTTCATGACACTTTAAAAGCTTATACTTTAGTGCTACAAGACATGTGAATGTTTAGTGCTAGATTTTCACGTGCATCTCTTATGCAGGCTCAGTCTCTCCCCTGATTAGATTGGGGAAGGGAGAATGGACGTATAAAGGCCTCTGGGGGTCAACAGAAAGGGCTGTGTGACCCTCCTTGTTCCTGTAGGATAATTTCTGGACTGGATACAAAACAGTGAACTGCTTATTCTGAGAGTTAAAGGAATTTTAAGGACTGGCCATACAGAGTAGAACAGGACACAAAATTGTGGATTTGGGAGCTTGACTGTTTTTTCTCCAACCCATTTTAAAATTAAAAGAAGTATTATGCAGAGAGCCTACTCTGGATTTATGCTTAACTATGTACCTACTAAAGGTATTTTGTGTAACGCTACTTAGCAGTTGAAATTGAGATATTCTGATCGTTTCTGTAAAAATTTGTAAGGACCATACCATGACCTTCTACTCCAAAAATATTTTCCAGAAAATATTTGGGGAAGTAACCTTTTTAGTCAAATCTTAGTGCTAATACATACTAAAAATAACAGTTTGTAAGAGTTCTTAAAGGTGTAGATTAGTAAATACATTATAGTACTATAAAAAAAATTGCAAAAAGGTTTTTGCAACACAAGCTCCTGAGGAGCTGGACTAATGATTACGTTAGCTAATAGATATAAAATAGGCAAAATAGTAAATATTTTAATACAGATCCCTGTAGGCTATATATGATCCTCTTGCAATTGAGTCTTACAGCTGCAGCTAGGTATCCCGCTTGGAACAGAGCGGAACACACAGTTTCAAAAGCTGTTGGGAGAAAAACAGCTATTTTACCGCCCCCACCACCCCCATTGTCCACCGCCTTGGTTGCCATGGGTCTATGTTGTTTTAGGTGGCTGAGCCTGTAAATATGCTTTTTAAAAATCTCTAAAGTAAGCTTGAAAATAATTACAAATGGTTTCTGTGTTCACTAGCAGTAGAGACTAACTCACCAAGCATTCTTAGAAGATTTTACCATTGTGTTTTTTGAAGCAGATGACATGTCTCGAACTATGGAGGTAAAAACAGAGACCTGTCATTTACTGGCCTGGAATACAGCTGTCCATCAACTCCTGAATATTTCACCTTTTCTTTTCTAGTTCCCACAGCCGTAGCCAGGAGAATGTCCAGGCTCTTCTTTTGTGATGTCAAACAAAATTGACAACAAAAAGAAACACTTCTTGTTCAGTTCTAGCTACTTCACTATAACCAAACTGCCAAGGTTTTTCCCTCTTGCCTAGGTTGAAAATCCTTTCTTCTGCTTGCTCAGACACCCATGGTTTGCACTGTTGTTCACCTTTATGAAGTGTCAAACAGTGAACAAAGCCCGTGTAGAAGATCTCCAGATATAGCCCAAGAGGAGCGCAGCTCCCTGCTCATGCTCTGGTTTTATTTGTTGCTAAATTACAAGGAGTAATGGCATGTCAGAATAGGGCTTTTTTGCCTGTCTGCAGGGAGTCTCTGTTGTGTACAAGCAGAGGATCTCTCTCTCTTTCCCACCCCCCCTTCTCAGCCTGGAAGTTATTCCATTCATGAAGTTGGCCCTTCAGAGTATCACCTGGGTTGTTAGGGGAAATTCTGTTTGGTGGCTGTTGTGTGCTATCTCCAAAGCAAGGGTGGAAGAACGATCTCATCCTCATTTCTTCCTGTCCATATTAAGCAGACTTAAAGGTTATGTGTCTCTTCAGGAGTATAGAGAATAGGGAAGAGTGGTACAGCAAGGTATTTCTTCTGAAATCAAGAGCATAGAATAAATATGTAAGGAGAACACCTTGCTCATTTAAATCCCAGAAGTACAGCTATGGTCTTACTAGCTCTTTTTCCTTCATTTCTCTGCAAGTTAGTGAAATGAGCACAGAACAGAAGGCTTAGTGATTTCAGTCTAAGAAGTGGAGCAATTTGTCCCGGAAGGTGTAGCTTGGTCATAGACACATTATCATCCTGAGCCTGTAAATGCTCAAAACATCCAAACTTAACAGACCAAAATAAGCAGACTGGGTGGACTGTTCGATGGATAAGGAACTGGTTGGATGGTCGCATCCAGAGGGTAGTGGTCAACAGCTTGATGTCCAAATGGAGATCAGTGACAAGTGGTGTTCCTCAGGGGTCCGTACTGGGACCAGTGCTGTTTAATATTTTCATCAATGACATAGACAGCGAGATTGAGTGCACCCTCAGCAAGTTTGCAGGTGACACCAAGCTGAGTGGTGCGGTTTACACGCCTGAGGGACGGGATGTCATCCAAAGGGACCTGGACAGGCTGGAGAGGTGGGCCTGTGCGAACCTCATGAGGTTCAACAAGGCCAAGTGCAAGGTCCTGCACCTGGGTCAGGGCAACCCCTGATATCAATACAGCCTGGGAGATGAGGGGATTGAGAGCAGCCCTGCGGAGAAGGACTTGGGGGTACTGATGGAAGAAAAGCTGGACATGAGCCAGCAGTGTGCNNNNGGGTCCAGAGGAGGGCCACAAAAATGATCCGAGGGCTGGAGCACCTCTCCTACGAGGACAGGCTGAGAGAGTTGGGGCTGTTCAGCCTGGAGAAGAGAAGGCTGGGGGGAGACCTTACTGCGGCCTTTTTAGTACTTAAAGGAGGCCTGTGGGAAAGATGGGGACAGTCTTTTTAGTAAGGCCTGTTGTGACAGGACAAGGGGTAATGGTTTTAAACTAAAGGAGGGGAGATCTAGGCTAGATATAAGGAAGAAATTTTTTACAATGAGGGTGGTTAAGCACTGGAACAGGTTGCCCAGAGAGGTAGTGGAAGCCCCATCCCTGGAAACATTCAAGGTCAGGTTGGATGGGGCTCTGAGCAACCTGATCTAGTTGAAGATGTCCCTGCTCACTGCAGGGGGGTTGGACTAGATGACCTCTAAAGGTCCCTTCCAACCCAAAGCATTCTATGATTCTAAGCTCCCTTCAGACTATATGTTGACTCAAACCCATAAATATTTGTACAACTGAGAAAAGGAGGTACAAGGCTAAATCATTCCTGTCAGCCTCTAAGGTTTAAATTAAGATTTGCTTATTTGTCAAATGGATCAAACAAAATCAGAATTGCTTAGTATGCCCAAGAAATCTCACGGCCCTGGTAGACGACACAAATGAGAATATAAACCTTTAATGGGCCAAATAGCTGTCCCAGGTTTTCTAGTGAGGGAATTCAACCAGATATAAAACGTGGGAAGATGAAGGATTTCTCAGGGTTGTTGAAGTGGTCTGCAGGGCTTGTCACCACCTTAATGTGGACAAAGCAGTAAAAGACCTGCAGAGGAGGAGCTAATAGTTCCAAATGGAGATTCGCAACTTTGTGAAAGTGGGTTAAAGCGCCCTGCTGGCTCCTCTGCAGGTGGGCGTGCTGGGTCGGGTCAGAATAGTCATTTAAGCAGCACAGAGATGCTGGTAATGGCTGAGAGGTCAGTATCTTGTTTCCATCTTCTTGTTTCTTAGTGGTGGTGTTGCATGTAAATTGACTTAGATTTAAGACTTCTCAGACTTCTTGTTTGTATATCCTGACTCATCTGCTATCATATAGCTGAGGAAAAGATACAGTAGTCTGAAACAATTATTTTAGCTGCAGGAAAAACATGTAACATGTAGGACAACAGGGCTGTCATTTAAGCTAATGTTGTAGGGTACATGAGTTTGTTTTTTCTTTTTTTTTCCCCAACAACTTCAGTATCCCATGTTTAGGGGTTAGCAGCTTCTTCAGTATGTTCTCTCTTAGGTTATTTAGTTTGAACTACTCTAGTAAAACAGGAGGAAGAGGTCCCCATCTTCTTGCACAGTGGATCTTTCTTTGGGGCGGTGGTCCATCACTTCACATCTTGATTTTTCTCCTCACAATGTGAATTTAATAGGTGTATCTGAAGAAGATTCTACATATCTCCTCTTCATTTAACCTCTTCTTAGAAAATACTTAAAGTTAATAACCTAATTCATTCTCTATCAGCAAATGGCAGAGAAGCCACTGCTAAGTTATGTAACAGGCCTTTTAATATAAATCACCTGATTCTTACAGCCTCGGTGTGAGGCTACCTGGCAAAACTTTATCCCTGTTACAGCTGCCTATGTCTGCTTTCACCGTTCTGTAGCTTTGAGCGTATCTGCAGGTTCTCTGTGCTGAGCTGTTCTAGATGTCTTTTGCAGGAAGAAGAAAAGAAGTATTTAACCAAGTTTAAAATATCCAAAAGTGAGCCAACATCTCTTTACATGTAAGATATGAGAGTGGGCTTTCTCTGGGTAAGAAATGAGATTAGCTGTGCCACTTTAAAATGATTAATGATCACTGGCTAGTGTTAAGTTGAATATCTAATCCTTGGCTGATTGGAGCATTTGAGAGAACAGCACTCAAAACCCATAATTTTTCAATAACAGACGTTTTGCCATACTTATATTTCTATTATGACACAGTTAGATGTTGGACTGGCTTTAAAATTTTACTTTGAGATTAATGGAACATAGCCTGAATAGAGAATAGGTCTGATGTATACATGTTACCTGAAAATTTTCTTCCACTTAATAAAAGGCCATGTTTGGATTTACAAAATCCTCTTCAGTTTGTAGTTCAATACAAATTTTGAAGATTCACTTAATCTTTGCAGTATCTAATTGTAATATCTATTCTGAGTTAAATCCTGAAGTGAAATTGGTATTGGTCAATTGACCAATTAGGTAATTACCTTTTGCTGTCTTGCACGCAGTCCACGTTAAACTGGCTGGGTCTTCAGGTCCCTTAACCATGCCCTTTCAATAGGATATTAGTCACAGTCTGCTAATTCCGTGTTGAGACAGGTTTTTTGATACTCTACAGAAATTGTTTTTGCATTTCATTTTCNGACAAACAAAACACAGGGAAAAGAAAACAAGTGATGCAACCGCTCACCACCCGCTGACCGACACCCAGCCAGTCCCCGAGCAGCGATCGCTGCCTCCCGGCTAACTCCCCTCGGTTTATGTACTGAGCATGACATCATATGGTATGGAATAGCCCTTTGGTCAATTTGGATCAACTATCTTGGGCTGTGCCCCCTCCCAACTTCTTGTGCACCTGGCAGAGCATGGGAAGCTGAAAAAGAAAGTCCTTGACTAGTCTAAGCACTACTTAGCAACAACTAAAACATCAGTGTGTTATCAGCATTCTTCTCCTACTAAATCCAAAACACAGCACTATGCCAGCTACTAGGAAGAAAAGTAACTCTAACTCAGCTGAAACCAGGACACTTCTGATATGAAGGGTTCTTTTTGTGTTTTGTGTTGTTTGTTTTGTGTTCCCCTGCCCCGAGTCATGTTACTGGTTTCAGAAATGGAGAGATAATTCAAATTACCTGTGACTGAGCTACTCTGGGTATTCAGCAAGGTTTCACTTTCCCCATGCTCTTTCAGTAACTCGCTGCTTTGCACAAACACAGAAGCATTAATACCAAGTATATCCAAAACATTACTTGGGGAAGCAGTGAGCAAGATAACAATTTCATTTGGCTTACTAACAGTTTATATAATCATTCTACAACTTGGGGGAAGGGGAAATAGTTTTCCCCCAACTTTAAGGAGTTAGCCAAATACCTGCCCTAAAGCTCATGTAGGTGCCATGGGTTGCAGGAACAAAGCTATGCTGCAGCATTTTAGGTAAGCTTTTGAAAGGTAGAGTTCCAACACTTTGCCATCTTTTGGTTTAAAAGAACAATATAAGGTAGTAACACAGTCTTGCAACTTCCGGGTTTTTTTAGAAGGAAAATGCTGATTATAAGAACTTCAGGTGAAAAAAAATCCTGCCTTTCTTTAGATGAACTGTATTTACTGTTAGTTAAAGTGTTGTTACCTTATTTTTAGTCTGAAGTTTTCTAACTTTTATGTAGCAGAAACATACCAAATCCAGCATTAAGAAGCTGAAAAGTCCCTTTTTAATATTCATGATACTCCTCAGTTCTTCCCCCCATTTAGATATTTGTAGACAGTAACCCAGTGATCGTTTATCCTCCTCCTCTTTGACACAGGTTTCTCATTCTTAGCAAGGCAAGTTTTCCAGAATTTGAACACTTCTTGTAGCTGTTTAATGAAGTCTTCCTAGTTTGAATACCAGTATAGTCCATCAGTTGTTCCTGTGGTAGTGCTCAGGGATCACAGATACAAACTAGAGCCATGTTGTTACATGCTGTTTGAAACTGAAAGATTCTCTGTCTCAATACTGGTAATGATTTATATAATCCTTTCCTATTGCTACTCTGTGTTTACTGCTCTAGTCTGGGTATTGCACTGTAGGCTAATATTAATTTGGTTATCCATGATCATCCATATGCCTCTTCCTAGGTTGTTACGTTGTCTTTGTTTGGAATCTGTGCTCTTAGTTACTAGATAGACAACTTTGTGCTCAGCTGTGTTAAAACACATCTTATTCAGGTGAGCCCAGACTGCCATGCAATCTGTGGAACTGACAACTCCCTGGTATTTACCGTTTTATTAGCTTTTGTGTCATCTGCAAATTTTACTGGGAAGGATTTTATGTTTTCTTTCACATCACTGATTTATTCTCCTGCACAGGTACTCCATAGGGAATAAAGGGCTCAAGGAGTTCTTTCCCTGCACAGAGTACTTGGGGTAGACTTAATCCATATTTCAGAGCTGCTGGTCATAATGGCTGGGAGCAGATTAGGGCTGCTGGCACTGATGAGTTGCAACCAAACGGGCAGTGAGTCATGAGTGCACTCTCTTTACTTGCAACAGTATGAGATGGCTGCAGCCTTTCTCTAAAGTAATGTGAGGCTTGTTTTGCATAGCGACGCTGTTGAAATACGGAGGACAATTCTCCCTTGAAAATGTGTGTCTGTAGTGATGGCTACTAGTGAATTCCCCACACACACCCCCTTTTTTTTTTAAAGAAAAAAAAAAAAGAGGCTGTGGCTGTTTTTGGAAACAAAGCTAGATTATTTGCAATTGTTTAGCAAATTTTGTGAAAGTGGTTATCCAAAAAGAAGGGCAAAGGTGGTTTTTCAAAACCCTGAAATCTTTCATATTAGTTTTCTTCCTAAATGAATTAATTTTAATTTCCAAATTATGCTTTTATTTAGAACTGGATCTGCTTTTCAGATGACTAGAAGGTTAAATAAAGAAGTCATCAAGCATAATGTTTTATTGAAAAATAAGTTCAGAGTTTACCAGAAATTAAGCTTTTAGATAGCATTTTGTCCCTCATTTTTCCTCCACCCCCCAAAAGGATTTCTTTGAGCAAACTTCAAAATTGTGCTCTGAGGATTTTTTTTTTCCCTTAAGTTGGCTACATAGCAGATCGGCGCAGCACTGTACCTTGCTTAATTTTAAGGCTTAACTTGTTTTTAGTTATTAATTCTCCCACCTAGCCATAGGGCTTCATGATACAAAAGTGACACAACTCATATTTCACATCCAGATGCAGCAATATCACTAAAATTCTGAGTTATCTATGACAAAGCTGTTGACTTACCTGCTATCATAAAGGAATTTTAGCAGAATCTGTAGTCAATTTAAAGTATTTATACTGATTTGCTTTCCCTTTAAGACAAATACTGCTCCAGTTAAAACATGCAAAGATTTAGCAAAGTCTGCATTGCCTCAAACTGCTATACAGAAAACAAGACTTGCATTGCATTTTGTAGAATTAATTTTTTGTTGTACAACACTTTTGTCAGGTGTTTATGGTCTTAAAGTTCCATGTTCATATACGCAGATGTACATATATGCACATACCTACACACACACTTTTGAAAAGAAATAAAATACAATAATTTTAGCGAAAAAGACAATGGAAGTGTAAAGCATACTTTTACCTGAGTGCAATAGGAAGGTGACAATTTTTAATTTATGTCATTTTTAGGTATAGAACAATACTGTGATGTTGTTTAAAAACCAACCAACCAAACACCACCACCACCACCACGCAATACCATATGAACCAAGGATTATATAATTAGGATTTACTCTTAAATTCTGGTAAATAGGGAATAAAGTTCTCATAAATACCAAACAAAAAATCTGATCAACAAGAAGGAAGGACACAACCTGTCACACTTCTAAGTTTTCTGCTCATTGAGCAAGAGGAGACTCATGAAAGTAGATACCTTTGCCTGTTACAGTTGCGTTGAACTTTGTCTTACAGTTTCATAAGTGACATTGGGTCTGTGCCATCTTTGAGATTGCAGACTGTGATGCAGAGTAGTTTAAGATGCTGTATCATGTACCATTTAATCAGGCTGCACTATTTAGAGTATGTGTTGTGTACTGGGAATAATTTGTGTGTAAAGTCTTTCCAGCTGCATCTATATAAAAGGTGAAATTCCCCTACCTCCAGACAAAAGTCAATTAAATGGGCTGTGGGGAACGGAGCAGCAGTTGAATGAATTAATTTCGTGTAGCTGTCCATAGCTGGCTGTGACACTGCAGTGTGTTTCCTTCACAGCTGACTCACAGCCAGGGCCCGTACACATCTTTGCGGAGTTCTTGGGCTGCTGAATTTCTATGCATTGATCAACTGTCTCCTTGCCTATAAGTGTCCTGTATAGTGTTCCACGCCCTTGCTAAATTCCAGTGACTCATTTACATGCCTAGGGCAGTAGCTCCGTAAACCTTGTGACTGCGGGGGACTTTGCTACCTATTATTATTACTTTTGCTACCTCTAAGAGTGGAGGTCTTAGATAGTTAGGAGAGGCAACACTAGCAGTGTCCCCTTCTTCTGCATATCCTTTCATGTAAGCTGTACATGCTGCTTCACATGGATGGGGGAGAGGGGCTGTTGTGCATTCCCCCCTTCCCCAGTGGAAAATCTGCCATTTCTGAGAGTACTCTCAGCTGGCGATTCTCAGTGATGCACGTGTAGACAGTCCAGGCAATGGGAGGCAGTGCAACGATTTTCAAGCTGTAAAATGGCTTGTGTAACCAGTCACGCTGCAGGGTGCAGTAAGTTTGGCAGCCTGTTAGTCCCAGGGCTGTCTGGAAGCACCCCAGGGTCACAGATGCTCCCTGCGCTAGGCTGTAGACTAGGTAGTCCATCACCTGTATAATCAGTGGCCAATACTGATCAATGTATCGATCATAACTGTGCTTTGGTATAGCATGTACTGTTGCTTTGTTTAGCAGGATTTTCTTTGCCTCAAGAATGGTGCCATGCTCCACATTTTGAGCCGGATGTTATACTAAAAAGGACATTAATATTTTGCTAACTAGCTAACTTGGCAAGTTGAATTGAGAGGTTTTTGTAATTCAGTTGGGATAGAAAATAATCAAAATATTTTGAGTGAAATACTGAGCTAAGATTAAGAGCAAAATACAAGCCAAGTCTGTAGTGTATTTTGGTATAGCTTGGTCAATTGGAGGTATTTAAGTGGTGTAGTATCCCACTTGGACAAAGCTGCATCAGCAGACACCTCTATAGCAGATACTATTTTACTTGCAAAACCGTTCTTTTACTGATATTGCTTGTTTTGCTAGTAAGTGGTGATTTTCCTGTATGAGTCCAAAGCAGACCTCTGCTGATACAGCTGATTACATACTTAGTGCTTTGCCACAGTGGTGTACCAAGATTGCTCTATTGGCAAAATGCTCCTAATGCAGACCTCATCTGATTTTACTCATTCACTTTTCTTGATTTCAAAGCTCAACAAAATAAGACTCCTATTGTAGAATTTGAAGGGATGTTAGTTGTTCCACGACTTTGTAGTGAATAATCATTGGGATAAAGAGACCCAAGAGCTGTATTGCATTTAAAAATCAATCTTAGTTTTCATAATATAATTAAGTTTTTTGTCATTTGAGATATTCTTGTTGTAGACTTGAATTAAGGGTGAGAAACCTAATCTTCTGAGTTGCTTCACATATTTCACTTTTGGTCTTCATAGAATTCTGCTGATGGTGTGATTTGCCTGATTAATTGTGACAGTGCTATCCATACTAAATCCCACATGGCTGAGCTCCTTTGCCTTGAAATCAAATGATGTAAACGAAAACTTTGCAAAAGTATTCTGAGCTTTTTCACCCTCTCAAAAATCTCTCAACCAAAATTGAAGTGAAAGGGCTGGTGATCGTAACCTAGTCAGGCACAATGCCTTGCTGTGTGCTTTGGGCAATGCCTAGATCTTATGCCTAAGAGAGCGTTTTATTGTTACCGTAGCAGGAGGCCTTCTTGCTTCCAGGGGTAACAGCATGCTTTTAGAATTGCTGCATTGCTGCTTGATTACTGGCGATGGCTATGTTACATGCTGCATCCAGCAAGTGACAGAGAGAGGCAGTTCTGATTCATATCACCCTGGGGAGCATCAGGCATGTATCTGAACTAGGCATCAGCATTAATGGTAAGTGTGGCATTGAAGCTGCTAGAAAAGACATGGAATAAGATAATAATCCATAAAAGAGTACTACTGAATGGCTATGAAGTTCACAGCTGGTAGATTCGTCTGGGAGCATGATACTGTGTAACAGACAAAATCTGTTAAGTTTACTAAACAGGTTAAGGCAACTTCGTTAGAGAAGGTTCCTTCAAGAGCCTTGAAGGTTCTTTGTTAGAGAAGAGCCCTTTGTTCTGCAAAGGGGAAGTAGGGCTTTACAAGGGCTCCTCTGCTCTAGGAGTTGCTGCTCTGCATGTTCTAAGTGTGTTTACTGTAAAGGCATGGTGTAAGGCTTATCCAGTTACAGATAAATATATGATAAGAGGTGATTTGGTGAAATATATTAAAATTCATTTTGGTATGTAGCTTCTTCTAGATTAACTTCTGTGTATTTTTTTAACTTTTTCCACGTGCTTATCTAAGACTAGTTTGTAAATCTCAAATAAGTGCTTACTGATGGTCATCATACCCCTCCTATTTGTACCCAGAATACCATATTTGTGGCTTTGCAGGCTGGCTTGCTTTGATTCTTATGCGTAGATATTTTTGCTTGGCAGATAACTAAATTCCGCTTGGATGACCAAATCCAATGTATGCAAGTATCAGCCCTTTATTGTTGTGTTTAAGCAAAATTTTACATCTGCATTAGAATGAAAAACGTTGTTTGAGTTGATACGGGTGTTGCATATTGCATAAAGGTAGCAAGATGACATCAAGAACAGAAAATTATTATATTTTAGGCCAAATGCAGTAGTAACTATAAACAGGAAATTATTGTTTTTTTCTCCCTTCGTGCTTATGTTTTGATACTGAAATTCTCCCCACCACTAACCCGTATTCCTATTTATTCATTGCTATCCCCATAGCTTCTTGTGTCACTGCTTGTGCTCAGTGTTCCTTAGCCTCTAGCCCTAGAAAGATGGGTACATTGTTCGTTATGGCAGGCACACCAGCACTCTGTGGAGCTGTCAGGAGCACCTGGGTAGGTAGATCAGTTTTAATGTGCCCATCGCTTCCAGCGATGTTTACCCTGGCTTGAGGCTTGTGTTTGGGAGACCACAGTATGCATTCCAGATGGCACTGCAAACAGTGTCTGCCAGGGAAAACCAGGTAAATATAATGAAGCAGGGAGGTAATTGGGGAACTGTACTGCGTAATTTGATTATGGTCTCAGATGCAAGGGACTCAAAAAATACTACTTAAAACATAAATACTGATATTACAATGTTTATTATATGGTAGTAAACAATCCACTCAATAAACATATGAAAATTTGGGTCAGAGCTGTAATTTACCACACTGGTGAAGAAAAATATTGTGGTAGAATGAACTATTGTGCTATTGCTTACAGTTTTTGGTTTGTGCGTTTTTTTTTTTTTTTTGGCATGTGGCTTTTTAATGATGTATTTGAAAGCCGATTTAGAATATGAAAATTGTGCTGTTTTTTAATCCTCATTTTAGTCAGATGAAAAAACCCCTTGATTTCTATATGTACAAGAGAATTTTCTAAAAACATGTTCTACTATATGATATCAGTTTTTATAAGTGCGCAGTGTGTGAGTTTTCTCTGACCCTTTTTTTTTTTTTTTTTAACCCCCTTGCCCATGTCTCCACCTTCTTTCAAGAACTGTTAAGAAATAAATCTGGATACCTTGAATAATTTTTTTTGTCATTTAAAGTTGCCTATCTCCTTAAAACCCAACAAACTGCTTCCTGGTTTACTAGTATTTTTTGAAAACAAAAAGTGGTTTGACAAAAATTCTACTTTTTTTCCAAAGCACTGGTCACACTTCTGGTTTTCAGTTCCTATCAGAGTAATCGGGTGGCTTTTCCCAGAAATTGTTTTTCCAGATTGTCAGAGGAAGATTGGATTTAATATAAACTCAATAAGATCTACTTTCCTTGAGATGTGTGGGTCTTTATTAGATAGTAGGTGCTATTACCTTTAAGTATTTCAGTTGTTGTAAGACTGGTCTCTCACTTGCCTTGTGCCTTGCATAGTCGATAACTCCTGGGTGCATAAAATCCTGTCTAATTGGAACTGTAGCATTTTACATCTACTGCAGGCTCTTTTCTTAGCTGTATGTCATAATACAGTGTAAAATAACTGTATAAAATATCTATAGCATATGGATCAAAGAATATTTGTGATGGAAGGAAGTTCACTGTTTATAATTTAGAAATTCAGTGTAAATACCTAGTTATTTAGGATGATTACCCTGTAGATATGTGGCTTGTATGGGGGGGTGGATCAACGTATGAGTCTGTAGCTTGTTCTAAGTAGCTAATTACATCTGCAGACAGGTATGAGTTTGGTTGTTACATTGGTGTGCATGTATATATATTTGGGGACACACAAACATGTACAACAGGAAAGTTAAATCATTCCTATTTGATTTGGAGCATGCCTATAGGAAGAGTGCTCAGAGCAGTAGAAAAAAGAGCACATGTTAACTCCAAGTCTTTAAAACTGTAGAGCCAGAGACACTCAATCACTGGACTTGGACTTATAGAATCATAGAATCGTTTAGGTTGGAAAAGACCTTTAAGATCATCAGCTCCAGCTGTTAACCTAACACTGCCAAGTCCACTGCTAAACCATGTCCCTAAGTGCCACATGTACATATCTAAATACCTCCAGGGATGGTGCCTCAACCACTTCCCTAGGCAGCCTGTTCCAGTGCTTGACAAACCTTTCCATGAATAAATCTTTCCTAATATCCAATCTAAACCTCCCCTGACGCAAATTGAGGCCACTTCTCTCATCCTATCACTTTTTACTTGAGAAAAGAGACCAACACCCACCTCACTACAACCTCCTTTCAGGTAGTTGTAGAGAGCAATAAGGTCTTCCCTCAGCCTCCTCTTCTCCAGGCCAAACATCCCCAGTTCCCTCAGCTGCTCCTCATAAGACTTGTGCTCCAGACCCTTTACCAGCTTCGTTGCCCTTCTCTGGACTTGCTCCAGCACCTCAATGTCCTTCTTGTCGTGAGGGGCCCAAAACTGAACACAGTACTCGAGGTGTAGCCTCACCAGTGCCGAGTACAGGGGGACGATTGCTTCCCTGGTCCTGCTGGCCACACTGTTTCTGATACAAGCCAGGTTGCTGTTGGCCTTCTTGGCCATCTGGGCACACTGCTGGCTCGTATTCAGCTGCCTGTTGACCAACACCCACAGATCCTTTTCTGCCAGGCAGCTTCCCAGCCACTCATCCCCAAGCCTGTAGCGTTGCATGGGGTTGTTGTGCCCCAAGTGCAGGACCTAGCACTTGGCCTTGTTGAACCTCATACGGTTGGCCTTGGCCCATCAATCCAGCCTATCCAGATCCCTCTGTGGAGCCTTCCTACCCTCAAGCAGATCGATGCTCCCACCCAGCTTAGTGTCATCTGCAAATTTACTGAGGGTGCACTCGATCCCCTCCTCCAGATCATTAATAAAGATATTAAACAGAACTGGCCCCAATACTGAGCCCTGGGGAACACCGCTTGTGACCGACGTCCAACTGGGTTTAACTCCATTCATCACAACTCTTCGGGCCTGGCCATCCAGCCAGTTTTTACCCTGCGAAGAGTATGCCTGTCCAAGCCATGAGGCACCAGTTTCTCCAGGAGAATGCTGTGGGAGGCAGTGTTAAAGGCCTTATTAAAGTCTAGGTAGACAACATCCGCAGCCTTTCGCTCATTCACTGAGTGGGTCACCTTGTCATAGAAGGAGATCAGGTAGTTAAGCAGGACCTACCTTTCATAAACCCGTGCTGACTGGGGCTGATCACCTGGTTGTCCTGTACATGCTGCATGATGGCACTCAGCATGATCTGCTCCGTGACCTTTCCTGGCACCAAGGCCAGACTGACAGGCCTGTAGTTCCCCGGATCCTCCCTCTGGCCCTTCTTGTAGATGGGCGTCACATTTGCTAACTTCCAGTTGTCTGGGACATCCCCTGTTAACCAGGACTGCTGATAAATGATTGAAAGTGGCTTGGTGAGTACTTCCGCCGGTTCCCTCAGTACACTTGGCTGGATCCCATCTGGCCCCAGAGACTTGTGTGTGTCTAAGTGGTGTAGCAGATTGCTAACCATTTTCCCTTGGATTATGGGGCCTTCACTCTGCTCCCTGTCTTCCAGTTTAGAGGGCTGGATACCCGGAGAACAACTGGTCTTAGTATTAAAGACTGAGGGAAAGGCGGCGTTAAGTACCTTGGCCTTTTCCTTATCCTTTGTCACTATGTTTCTCCCTTCATCAAATAAAGGATGGAGATTCTCCTTAGCCCTCCTTTTGCTGTTAATGTATTTATAGAAACATTTTTTATTGTGTTTTACTGCAGTAGTCAGATTAAGTTTTAGCTGGAAGGGATGAATGGATAACATGCTTAATGAGACAAATGAAACTTGTGCAAGGTGCAGGAGCAGGGTCTCTGGTTAGCTGAAAGTCAGTTGAGGCAGAAGAAATGTAATAGCCCAGGCAGAGGCTGACTGCTGCGCTGGTGAGGGGAAAGAGGCATATGCGAAGTCCTGCAGTCCTCAGAGGGCACTGCTCAAAGCCCAAACAATTCTCATGAGTGGTGGGGAAACTGGAGAGCTGTATTGTCTAAAGCTTTGTGTGCTAATGAAAGTAAAGGGTACTTGGGTTTAGAACCCATGGAAAAATCTGTATATCTTTTGCTTCAACTTTTACATATACTGGAAGAGGTGAGCTCAAAACCACCGGCGTTAGAGCTCTTTGCTTCTGCTCCTGACGGCTGGAGAACAAGGCCAGCATGGTCTTGCACAAATGAAGTAGGCTGTCGTGGAGAGGGAACCAGGAAAGCTCATGCCTAGTTATTGCGCCAGGTAAATCATGACAGACAGTGATACAATTTTCTCGGACTAGAGGAGGCTTAAAAGCTCGTGGACCTAGTGAAACCCAAACACAATAGCTAGATGAGTGGAAAGGAGTCTTTCACGTCTGCAACAGTGTTATGCATCAGAGAGATCATTTGTGTGCCAGCTTACTGTTTAGATTTTACAGATGTGCCAGATACACTGAATGTGTGCTGAGTGCAGTTGTAACATTTCTGGAAAAGAAAACAAGGCCTTTGAGTTCCATATCCATCTAGGAAACGCATATGGAGAGATTAAACCACTCTGTGCAAGTAACTAATTGCATTATCAGTTGCAGAGTCAATCAGGACACAGCAGAGGAACACTTAGTTAAAACACTTCAGTGCCCTTTCCATAATCACAAGCGAAACACTTTTGTTTTGTGACTTCTCTGGGTTTTGGGGATTTTTGCTATGGAGCTTTTCTGGGGTTCTTTTAGATGAAGAAAGGTTTCCTCATTGTATAGTGCAGTTTTCTTCCTTCCCTCGACAGCAAAAATGTTCAAATCTGACCCAAGACTACCACTTATTGTTATTAGTCAGATTTAAACACTAAGCTGACCTGTGTTTACTGCTGAGTGCTTGTGGCTACTTTTTGGTTAAATATATCGGGATTCTGGTAAAACTCTGTTGCCTGTTTAGGGCCTAGAATCAAATAATGATCTTTAAAAACAGACTTATTGATTTAAAAATTGGAATCTCAGAGACATAAAGACAGGGAAAATGGCTTTTTGTGACTTCAAAATTGGGATCCCAGATATTCTAGTACACTGGAAGATGTAGAGAGTTTTCAGATCTAGAGGGTGGACTTGCTTCTTTTCCACTGAAACATTTTAGGAAAGCAGGATGGAATCTTAAACTTTTTTTTCTCTTTTATGTATTTTGTGTTTCTAGACTCTCATTTTCATGTCATGCCTATTATTGCACCATTAGTGTTCTTTTATTCCTTTGTCTCAGAAAATTGTCCTGAATGTACATTTATCTCTCCTTATTATTGCTTGTAAACATCATACTACTTTACCACCGTGGTACAGCTAATGCTCTTTTCCCTTGCTTAAGCCTACCGCAGTCTCTCTGGCCCTGCCATCAATCTCTAGCTGGATGCCGAGACAAATTTTTTATAGCAGCTTCTGTCAGTAAAGAGAAAATATTTTGAAAAATACAGTCTAAAAGCTGAATGTCAGCCTGCTGAGTGGCCTGATTAAACAGGAGAATTGAGTCTGCCAAGTTTTTGTTGTTTAGCTTTTTTCTTAATTTAAAAAAAAAAAAGTGGTTTGGGGTCTAGCCCAAATAATAAACAAAACAAGACTTGCTTTGCAATGACTTGTAATTGACTAGCTTACTAAGATTCTTAAGCATTTCCATGATCACTTCTGTCTCCACCTTTCTGGTCCCTGTAACATGGAAGTTTTCAGTCTGTTTTGGATGTCACGCAAAGGAGTAGCAACATACCCATAAACTCCAGTAGCTCTGCCAGACCCCCTGTAGTCCCCTGTTTTGTTTTCTTTTTCAGCAAAAGCTAAATGACTGTAAAAGTGTGTTGTTTCTGAGGTCTAAAATCCTACAACAAGCAATACTGTGTCTTTGCAGGAAGTATTCCAGAAGAGATTTGGGATGTCTAGAACAATTGTATTTAGTCTTCATGACCAGTGCAAAACACACTCAAAAGATTTAGATAGACAAGAAGCTGCATACTTTTTTTAAAAACACTTTGAAAAAGGACAGTGGAAGCACATCGTATAATGCATAGTAAATCTCATATTAGAAAGCCCCAAACCCCTTGTTGAGAAGTTGCATTGGTCTCTTGAGCCAGAGAATATTGCTGTCCTACAGATATATTGTTGGAAGCTGCATTGAGAAATGCGGCCTACTTGTTAGTTGATAAATGGAGATTAGAATCATCTACTAGGCTATTTTATGGTGCTTGTTAACAATATTTACCTTCCTAAATTGATTCTGTATAATCCTTGCTATGGCTTTACCTCATTTCTGGAAGACATATAGATAATGTGGTACTTATATGAAGTCTTGCATGTCACTGAAAACCTGCTGTATTTCCTTAGTTGAATTGTGCAGCAGGATTATATTAACATAGATTTTGGAATATTTGAGCTCCCATAGGGTATGGTGTGTGGTTGATATGACATGACTTGCCTTCAACAGTTGTTTTAACAAGATATCCTTCATATAAAATATATCAGGCTGAAAGGCATAGCTGAGTGAGTTTAGTAAGAAACACTGTTGGCAAAATTCTTCACTTTCATCTTTATCTGATTAATTCAAGGCTGAATGTTACAGAGAAAGTATTTTTAACCTGGCATAGTATATGGTATGTTTATTTAAAAAAACAAACCAAAAAAAAAAAACAAACCACCACCACCCCAAAAAAACCCTTTTATATTATTTAGTACAAAATCATTTTAAATAAATTGTTATATTCATTGCAAATGTATATGCATTTACTCTAGTTGAAACCTGTACTGCTTAAAATGTCTTCTCACTCCTCCTAAAAACTGCTTTAATAATACATTAATTAACACTTCTGTAGTACGTGGCATATTTAACACACAAGATAATTTACAGTTCCTAATATTTTAAACTGTGTATTAAAAAGACTAGCATTAGTGAACAGAAAATACACTGTATGTGAATAAAGCATTAAATGCTAAACATATAATTTACATGTAGCTTAGTCTTTAATTTATTAAAAATAGATATACTTTAATGTCTTGAGAATACTGCCAATGTTGTTTGAATTACTAGTAACATTTTTTCAAATTCCTGCTGATGGTTTATTCTTTTTATTATTACTATGCAGAGACTTAACATCTAATAATACCAATAATTAACTTTTGTTTTATATAAACAAGTAACTTAAGATTTTATGGTAAAATATTGTATTTTAATTTTTATCTGTTTTCTCCTTGCACAGGGCTTTTTGTATTGACTGAAAAATATTCAGCCAAATTAATATCTGAAAATTCATATCTGTGTACTTGCATCAAAAGGCTTTGACTGACCATGTGCTTGAGAACAGATTTCAGATGTAGACAGGTTTTTACTGTCTCTTGACTTTATGCTGCAGGGAGAAGCTTACTACATGAGGATACTAAATGGCTTGAGGATTTGGTAATGGGATGTGGAGACCTTCACCTTAGGTCACTAGTTTGAATGTAGCCCAGGTGGGTGGAAACTAAAACCCATTATCATCTGATAGCTCCTGGATGGCCTCTATGAAATGAGTTGGTGGTCCCAGTCAGCTTCATAGTAGAAAGATGTCAATATTGCGGAATCATCATCACAGTTCTTGCATTCTTGCAGATTGGGACCCTTGCTGGAACTCTTTGCAGAAAAATCAGTGGCTGGAGTGGGTTTGGGCACTGAATTGCCCTGTGCACCTCAAGTGGTTTGTGTAGGACAGGCAAGAAGCATAATTGTGTAACAGAATGCAGAAACTCTTGGCACTTGTTAGGCCATATCTGGCTTGTAAATACACATCCAGAACCATTTAGCTATGTTTGACTCCCACTATTGCTGCTTACTAGGTAATTCAGAGAAATGCTGTGTGCTCCTTATAAATAAGTGGAAGGTCTGGGGAAAAACGAACAAACAAACAAAAAACCCAGATGTCGTGGTTTAGCCCCAGTTGGCAACTAAGCACCACGCAGCCGCTCGCTCACCCTCCCCCCCATCACGGTGGGGTAGAGGAGAGAATCGGAAGGGCAAGAGTAAGAAAACCCACGGGTTGAGATAAGAACAGTTTAATAATTGAAATAAAATAATAATAATAGTAATAATAGTAACAGTGATAATAATAATAATAATAATTGTAATGAAAAGGAGAACGAGAGAGACAAACAAAACCCAGGGAAAAGAAAACAAGTGATGCAACCGCTCACCACCCGCCGACCGACACCCAGCCAGTCCCCGAGCAGCGATCGCTGCCCCCCGGCTAACTCCCCTCGGTTTATATACTGAGCATGACATCATATGGTATGGAATAGCCCTTTGGTCAATTTGGATCAACTATCTTGGGCTGTGCCCCCTCCCAACTTCTTGTGCACCTGGCAGAGCATGGGAAGCTGAAAAAGAAAGTCCTTGACTAGCCTAAGCACTACTTAGTAACAACTAAAACATCAGTGTGTTATCAGCATTCTTCTCCTACTAAATCCAAAACACAGCACTATGCCAGCTGCTAGGAAGAAAAGTAACTCTAATCCAGCTGAAACCAGGACACAAGAGAACTTTTTACATTAATTAACACAAGTCTGGAGAGGCTATAATCCTGGCTGAATTTTCCTAGTTGACTCTCAAACTAGCTGGTTGAATCCCTTGACTTTTCTGCCTGTAATTTTGCCACCAGTTGGTTTAGTGATCCTGGTACTAGAGGAGGAAAGTAATATATGTTATGTTATTGTCAGAGGCAGTGCAAGACTCTTAATTGTAATAGCTGTATAAAATCAATGCTCAAAATCTAATTGTTGTGGGGAATGGCAAAGCATATACTGTTTTCCAACCCACAGAGAATTGCTCTCTTCTTACAGCTTTTATGCATAGTGGCTTGTGTGTTTGTCTCCAACATGATCCTGATTAGCTAATGAAGCTCATCTGGCCAGATAAATGCAGTGTCATCAGGCACTCTCTACTTTTTTCCTCAGGAAATTGAAGGAGATCAATAGAATCATAGAATATTTTGGGTTGGAAGGGACCTTAAAGATCATCTAGTTCCAAGCCCCCTGCCATGGGTGGGGACACCTTCCACAAGACCAGGTTGCTCAAAGCCCCATCCAACCTGGCCTTCAACACTTTCAGGGATGGGGCATCTGCAACTTCTCTTAGCTTTCCTAACCTGATCCCTGGCTGCCTGGATAATTTCTCTATTTC
>VYZW01061955.1:5585-28989 GCA_013401315.1 Balaeniceps rex | reverse complement strand
CCGGGCAGGGCTCGCCTGCCCTCCCAGCAGCTGCCGGCGGAGCCCGGCCGCCTCCTTGCCCCGAGCCCGCCCCGCCGCAGGGCGCCGGCAGCGCAGGAGCCTGAAGTGCGCTTGGTGGCCGCTGCCCGGTCCGCCGGGGTTCCGCGCCGAGGGCCCGGCATGCGGCAGCTGCGGTGCTCGGTGCGGGGTGCCCCGCTGCTCGGTGCCCGTCCGTCTTCCGCGGGGAAACCTCTCCTGTCCTCTCTTTCCCCGCAGGGAGGTGGCCGGCGGGGTCTGCGGGGCAGCAGCTCCCGGGCCGATGCTGCTGCCGGCCTGGGAAATGCGTCTCTACGGGCTCCTCTCCGTGGGCTCTCACCTCTATGCTTTCTACGAAGCGCACCAGGTGTCCCTAAGTAAGTCTGCGACGTGGGTGTGCTCGCTCCTGCAGCGCTTCCCGCCCGTGGCTGGTGAGGCTGTTTGGCTTGAGTTGTCCTCTCTGGGTTGGTCTTTGCTCCTCTGCGAGGAGCACCTGTGCTCTTCCTGGCTGCCAACCAGCCCTCTGTGAGGAAGCAGTAGCCAGGTGCCAGCTGGGCAGAGAGCTTTGTCCCGAGGCTCTTCTGCCGTGAGTGCTGGGAAGGCCCCTGGCAATGGTGTCCGGGCACTCGGCTGTCAGGAAAGAGATGAGGGAGACCTCTGAAGCTCAGTTACTCAGATGAGGGAAGTTCAGGAAAGTTGGGTCTCAATTGGGGATTTTCCTGGCTAGTCACCTGCAGCCCCTTGGAGGTGGGTGGTTCAGAAGCAGCTGTGCCTCCTGATGGTGCTTGCTGGGGACTGAACCTGGGGAGGCCCTAGGGCAGGTGGGTGCTGCCCTGCCTGGAGTTCTGGGGCTCCTGTGCTGGGTTGTGGGCTCAGAGCAATGGCTGGGTTGTCTGTGTAGCTTTGGGGTCAGTTTGTTTCCAAACACCCGCCTGTGCCTTGTGTAACCTCTTGGTAGCTGCTGCGGTAGCTTGGTTTGGTTCAGTGGGGCTATGTAGTGCAGAGGAGAGGTGGGGTTTTAAACAATTTAAATACAATTTGTAGATGAAAAGAAGCTGTGTTCTAGCACATCAGTATTTTAAGGGGAATGAAAGTGGTATTATCTATTAAAAGTATAGCTAGTTAGAGAGGCTTGTTAGGGAAATGTGTATTGCATCTTGTTAGGCTTTAATTGGCAAGGTGTTCTATATTAAAACCCTAGTTGGCTCTCAAAAGTGCTTAAGGGAAGAACAGCAGTGCCAGAAAGGCACTTGTAGGGCAGTAAGGAAAGTGCTGGGTAAATGGGTACAGGGCTTTACAGCACATCTTCTGTGGAGACGACAAAAGGCTGCACGGGAACGGGCTCTGGAGGCGGCTTCTCTGGGTGGCTTTGCCCTGTTCTGGTCACTGTCAAGTCTGTATGTCCCTTCTGCTCTGGTGAGAGAAACCAGGCAATCCCAAAAGAGGGGAAATAAGGATTAGTGCAGGTCCTGTGTGGTAAAAGGTTGGTCGCTGTCTGCTACTGCCCCTTTTGCAAGGGGGAATCAAAGCATAGGTTCTGGGCAATTCAGTAGCTTTGTCTTTGCTGCAAGGCAGAGCTGTGTTGACATAGGCAACATGGGAACGTATTGCTCTTGAGCAGTAGAGGCCATGTCCCCGACTCTCTGCTGTGTCCTTAGCAAAGGTTTGTTCTTCTCTGCAGAGTATGAAGCTGTGATGGACAGAAGGTTTGGGCTGGAACCAGGGACTCTCTTTCAGGGCGTCAAAAAGGTAGGATGGGTGACCAGTACCAGCATGTTTTATTTTGTGGCAATAATGCTAACGTCACGTCTTCATGCCCTTTGCTCACCTGAGCTTCTGATTTAGCTTCAGAGGTTTGTACTAACTTTGCAGGTTTGGATATTCATAGTTAATTTTAGTCTCATTGTTTCTAATGAGGAAGAGGGACTTGCCAGGTGTGACTAGATCTAAGAATCATAACCGAAGTTTGTTTCTCTTGATCCCTGGCCTAAGTGTTTCTCCTTCGTTACATCACTTAATAACCTTCTGTTTTACTGTTTGGCCTTAAAAGCTATGATCACCTTTGACATTTCCTGCAGCCTTTTTCTCCTTTTTCCTGTCACTGGATGGTTTGGATAATGCTTAACATCAGTGAACACGTTTCCCTCTTGGTTGGCCTGTAGTCCAGTGTAGAGGAGAACAGATTTTTGAGGCATAAGGGCTTAAAGAAATGTGGTTGGTCTTAAAAAAAAAACTAATAAGAAAACTAGCATACCTCTACCCCAAATAAAAACCCAACCAACCCTCCCCCCCTTGATTGCTTTTGACCTCACATCCTTTTGAACAAGTGCAACTAATGCATGCAACAATGCAACTAATATTGAGGATGATTTACACAAGACCAGGAATGCATGTCTGTGGAAGTATTTTGGTGTTTAGGCCCTCCATCACTGCTGGTAAGGGACCCTTGACATGTGCTTTAAAGAAAGCCATAAAGCAGTTGTGGAGATGAACTTTTAGTGGAGCTATGTATGGGATGTGGGGCTACCAGCTAATACCTCTTACCTAATTTAGATAAAACCCTATGTCACAGGAACCTCTAGCTGACCTAACTTCATCTGATCCCACCTAGGCTTTGTTGAAACAGGGAGTGAAACTTCTTTTCCAGCAAGGTACCTTTTCACCCAAGTTTCACTTCAGTTTTCCGAGGCAGAGCAGAGTTCCTCTCTGAATCCCTTGGGAGAGGTGAGGGGCATGCGCAGGGAAGGCAGTGCTCTGCTTCAAAGTTGCCTTTCTTAAAAGGCTGACAGAAGTTGAAAAAAAGAATTCCTGGCTAAATTCTGCGTGAGTTAAGGATAGTCCAAAACTGTTTTGGTTTTTTTCCTTTCTAAAGGGAAAAAATCCTAAAATTAAAAGGATCAGGGCAAGCAGAGGTGTGAATTTGTTGGGTTTGAAGAGATGGTCAGGAACAGTAGTAGGGGACTAATTTGTTGTTTCCAGAGAAGCTTCCAATGGGGAACCAAAGGAAGGATGTGTTGGACTGGGACGCCCTGAGAACTGGGACCCTTGTTCCAGGCTGCATCTCTGTGTAGTCGCCAGCCTGTTCCCCATGTACCAGGGAGGACGTGTGCGTGCATGTGGTGCCTCCCTGCCTGCTTTGTGGTTAGACAACTCCCATTGTGTTCGTGGGGAAAGGCAGTGATTGCTGCTCAGTCAGGTTCAGTGCTAGTGTGGGGCCTAGGAGTCATGATGCCATCTAAAGCTCTCTTTCTGAATTTCACACCATTGGAAGTCAAAATGGAGCTGTCGGAGCTCACCGCTGTAAGTGGTCAGACTGCATTGCTGAAACAAGATATTCCCCAGATGTTGAGTTCTGTGGTGTTGGATAATGGCGCTAGTGTGTTATGGAGATGCTTCCTTGTCCTGTAAGACCATGCTTTTATGGCCAGATATACATACTGACCAGCTCCCTTGATGCCCCAGGACCCCATGGACTTTGAGTGGAGCTACTGGATTGAATGGGGAAGGGAGCGTATACTGTGGCTTCTGGCTGGTCACCTGCTGGTATCACAAGTGTCCAGGCTCTTGGTGGAGAAGGTATGTGTAGATTTTCTTCACAGCAAGGAGTTTCTGTGGATTTCAGTTCACTCTGGGTATGGGAAACTTGGCATTGAAGCTACTGAGTGTGGGAATTCCCATTCTATGGGGTGAATTGTGTGAGTGTGTCTATAACTATGCACCGGTGAGAGCGAGTAGGTAGGTTGCCTTAGGTCTGTGTTTGAAGACTTCAGCCTCCAACCCTTGAAAGCCTGTGCTTTGTTGTGAACCGTTAACCAGTGTCATTTGACCTGTACACAAAAGAAGGGTGTAGTTATTCTGTTCCAAGACCAAAGTGATGACTGCTTTCGATTTGGCATGATTGCTAAATGAGTGCATGATTGTGGGCAATGACTGGCATGCGGTGTCACACCTGCTAGTTTGGGGGGGAAGGGAAGGAGGAAGTTATGTTCTCCCCCAGATCAGGGAGGCTCTGGATTTCACACATGCTGCTATAGAAACCCCATCCCTTCTATCTTTATGGATACAGTTGGGTTTCCCCTGTATTGTTTCATATGTGTTCTTAACCTTGTTGACTGCATTTCTTTCTATTATAGACCCTGTGTAGGACAATGCAGATATTGAGTGCTTTTTTTGCTTTAGAAATAATCAAACTAAAAATTGTTCATTTTTCTTTTTCTAATAGTATAAACCATGGTGCTTGATGGTTTATGGAATGGCTGCCTGCTGGTTGTTACTGGGAATCAAGGGCTTTGCTGTCATTTTGTTACATGCAACTATTTCGTTTGCTGTGGCTCAGTTTCAGCTGTCACTCCTGACATGGTTGTGCTCCCTTGTCCTGCTATCCACTTTACGCATACCAGCTGTGGAAGAAGTGAAGGTAATGTAAGAAGGACTAAGTAAGCATCAAATTAATTATAGTGGCCTTTGTCATTATGACAGTACTTTTGAGAGAGTACTGTACCTTCAGTTGATGTAAGCAGAAGGTTGGCTTGAGAGACCTTAGGCAGTAGAGCTGCAGTGACTCATGCTGCAGTTTCTCCAGTTAGAAAAGTCGTATTTCTCAATCATGCTGGCTGGCGCGTTGAGATGAAAGTATGTGCCTTAATGTGCAAGTGGTGTTCAGTTGTGCTGGAGCATGATAATACTTTACTAATGCTCTAGTAAACACACTTCTTGTTCTTTGGAGCTGTAATCCTACCAATTATAAGGTGCTGGTTTTTGGGTTCATATCCAGGAGTTGCTTAGTCAAGCCTGCCTATATACCTTCTTGGTGACTGCAAGCTTCTGCATGGAAATGGAGACCGTTTCTCCAACACTTTGATTTGTACCAAATAAGTTCCTTGCTCACAACTGGTTGGTGCAAGTTCAGTTTTGCTTTCTGTAATGGCTTTTGCTGGGCAGTACAGATTTTAGAGAAACTGCTGTGAGGAAATGTCCTTTTTGCCTTTATTTGGACTAAAGGGAAAAACTGGGCATGTGTTCTAAGGCTTCTTGCCCTGATGTTCAGGGGAAGGGCGGAGGGGAGGTGAGCAGGTAGGGTCCCTTCATGTGGTGTGGACAGATTTGTGTCTCGCCAAGAGGAGAAAAGGGCCCACTGCAATACAAATGTAATCAGCCAAACTACGTTTGCTGATGTTTCCAAGTTTTTTGTGATGGTGTGTTTTTGTTGTTGGAAACGGGTGTGACAGGGAGTGTCAAAAACTTGATAAAGGCTCAGTGGCATCTTTCCAGCCCCAGGCTTTCTCAGGACTGACTGATTCTCTTCCGATCTGAACTGCAGCCTTGGCTTCAGCTCTAGCAGAACCTCAGCTGTCAGCAGGGTTGCCAGCTAGTTTGGATATTGTATTACTGGACCAAACCTGAGAGAGGTAATGGTATTCCTGTAAGAAAAGCTCTCCTGCTGTCATAGTTCTTAACAACATATGTTTTTGAAATCAAGCTGTTGTCTCTTTATGCTGGTTGCAATAGCTCTGGATGCCCTTTCTCTACCAACAGCCAGTGCTTGTTGTTCATGCATTAAATAGTGCCATTCACTTCTGATGCTTGTTCCAGCTGCCATTTGCTTTAGTTGCATCCTGCTGCTGGTGACCCTGAAAGTTAGGATCTGGGTGGACATCACTGTCCCACCATATAGAAAATACAGCATTGCACCATCGTGATCTGGCTTTGTTTTGTCTTGTAGAGAAAGTGGTACGACACAGAAAACGAGTATTACCTGCTGCTCTTCACTGTTTCTGTCCGCTGCCTCTTCTGCACTAGCTTCAGCCTGGAGTACTGCTGGCATGGACCTGCCCGGAAGTCATCCCACTCATTCCTGTGGATGCTGGCATACGTGTTCTATTATCCTATGTTCCACAATGGGCCTCTTATGAACTTTGATGATTTCAGTAAGCAGGTAACTGTTTTTAAGATCATGCAGCTACAGATTTTCAGTGCATCTGTGCCTCGGGTAAATTGAATGAAGAGCTATTGAAGTGGATGCTGATCTCTTTTCATCTGCCAAATCTAGACACAAAGCCTGTACTTTGAGGGATAGATTAAAGTATGATAGGTTGATTATTTTATTTCCCTCATCTTGAGAGATTTTAATACCAATCATGAGAAAATGTTAGGTAGACAATTTCATCCAGTTTTCCTTGAGATGCTCTTTTAATGGTGTGTTTCATGAGATAGTTTACAGGTAAGCCTGAGTTTCTATTTATTTTCTACTTGAGAAAACTTGACAAAAGTTGATATTGATGAGACTTTCAAACAGAAGGTGTTACTAATGTTAGTCTGTATCTATTGTCCTTTTCTCTGTAAGTGTTGAAGTATGCTGCATGCAAAAGGGAAGGCTGTAGGTAGAAACCAGTCTTGGGTATTCACGCTTGTATGCTAGCCATGGCATAATACCGAACTCTCATAAGGCTGGTAACTAACATTGAGAATATATTTAGTCAAAATAAGTCTTTATATCTAGTACTTGGGTGGAGAGAGGTTGATTAGACTCCAATGTTAGAGAAAGTGGAAAGAAAGCCAAATAGTTTTTGAAGGCTGGATGATTAATCTTCTCTGTCAGACTCTGATCTTTATTTCCTTCTGAAATAAATATTTTTCCCTCACTGAGATACTTTGGGGGGGAAAAAAAAATACAGAAAAGGAGTTTTCATTCATGCATGTTTTGACTTCAGTAAAAGCATCTATAACTGATTCTATATTTTTCCTCCTTACTAGTGATTTGAAGGATTTCAATTTTTACTTAGTCCTTGGAGATTAAGAACTGTTTGGGTGTCTAAAGCTATCTTCCACATAACTTTGAAAATATCAGATAATGTTATTGAAATGAGAAGACTGGACAATTTTGAGCATAGCATTGGGAATTTGACAATGTCCTGGATATCAACTTTAAGACAAACTTTCCTCCCCAAGTTCTACTTTACAGGATGGTTTTTTTGGTTTTTCTCTGACATCAGATTCATCCCTTCAACTACGGAGCCAATAACACATTCATAATTTTAGCATGTAGCTGCTGGACTGGATTTTTTGTTTTCCTTTTCTCCATCAGGTGGAATAAAGTAACATTTTCAGCAGCAGCTGGCTGTTAACTCTGAAACATATTTCAGAGTCACAGAAAGCTGCTGGTTTGTATCGGGAATTCCTGGAGAACCCAGTTTCCTTTCATGTTGGTGTGAAAACAGCTGATGATTTACTTGGAACACTTTTCTTCGGACTTTAGCAAGCTGAGCAGCTCCTTGAATGTGAAAGACTTACCAACCTTACTGCATGTTTTTTCTGGTGCCTTGCAGGCTGCTTTTCAAGCCTGCTTCTACATGACAGGAGAAAACCCCAGATTTCCTTGCTTTAGGCCTTTCCTTATTTTCTTGCACACTTGAGTAAGAAGTTAAGTCACTACCCGTGATGTCTATAGCTAACATCATTGGGGTAAAGTAGACTCGTGGACGTTTCAAACCATAAAACTGCTGTTTCAATTTATGTATAGAAGCCTAGGCATTGCTTGCTTCTGTTTATATTTGGAAATTTTCTGTTGAAGCCACAGCAAATAGACTGGGCTTTATGAAAGTGAAAACAGATTCTGGTGGACCCCTGAGTGACAAGTCCTATGCTCGTTTGTCTTCAGTAGCTTTGGAAGATGCAAGGCTGAATGTTGTTATCCTGGGCTGGATGTTGTAGGAAAAGTCCACATAGACTTGCATAGAAACCGAGGTAATTTATTTTTTACTGTTTATTGTTTTGTAGCTTCTGAAATGTGTTAAATTCCACCTATATTCCTGTACCCCTAGCAGAGTGAGGTGACTTTTTTTTCTCCAAGGAATGTTTCAGAAGACATATGAGACTCCCAAGCTGAGATTAGCTTGGGGATAGGTGGTAGGAAAAATTGTGTGGGGGGTCTTGTATTGCAACTGAGCTCACCTGGTATGACTCAGCAAAGACCTGTGCAAAGACCACCTGTATTCTTGGTGTGAGGGGAGAAAGGAAGACTGAGAATGGGATGCCTGTATTTGCAGTAGGTTCTCATTTAAATATGCACAGCCCTGTTTGGTTAAAGCCATAAAGAAGATGGAACAAACTGAACAACCTTAATGTGTTTCTTGTTGGTGTTTGAAGTACATTGTCAGAGCTCTTACCTGAGCAGAGGATATTGCCTTGACAGGTGAGGTTGGAGAAAGGCTTTGAAGTTAGCAGTGCCCAGCAGTTGGTTCAAACTGCACAATACAAAGAGTGTGTTTATTGCTGCTATTAGAAAAGACCACCTGCAGAACCCCTTAACTGAAGCTGAGACTGAGTGAGACAAGGGCTCTTGCTGAGCACGCTGGAAAGCAGAAGTCCTGGAGATGGAGACAGAGAAACTGCTGTATGGCCCGAAGAGTGTAATACTAATGCTGGCAATCAGCATCCATTGCCAGGCAAAAATGAGAGAGACTGACACTTCACCAATGGCCTTGTTGAATTTCTGGGTTGAAGCAGGGCATAGATGTTCTAGCCGTGGGTTTGAAGACCTGTTGTGCAAATTGCTGCGATTAAATGGTAGTCTCCAAGCTTTCATCTAGCTGGTACAAATGAACCTTCAAAATGAGCGTGCTGCTTGATTTGTAAGTGCGCAGAGCTAACTGCATGTTAGCTGTACTGTGTGCTTGCAATTATGAGGGGGTTTTGTCCATGCAGATGGGTTGGTTGCTTATCTTGTATGTGCATTTTTGGTGGCCAGAGAAGGAAATGTTGCACACGCACAATGATAGATGTACAAAACATGACTAAATTTTTAGGCAATCCTATGTTTCTGTTATTTGATCATACTCTCTTTTACTGCAGAAAGAAGGTAAAATAATAGTATACCAATGTGTTTACTGTAGTTAGCAGCGTTAAGTGTTTAGGTCATCTTGAAGCCTGTCAACTGCAAACCTTGTCTTACCTGATATTTAACTTGCAGTTTGCTCAGTATGTTACATAGGTCTTGCTGACCTTGGCAATGCTACAGAAGAAAAATGAAGAGTTGTCCTCAAGTAATCAATCCCATGCAGCAGGTAGAAGTTGGAGGTATTTTAAGAGCAAGCAGTCATTGTTTCTGTGTTTGGTAGGGCTGCTGCTTGGAAGACCTCCTTCATAGCTCTAGCTTCTTTAAACTGTTTTTATTATCTCTAGAGGTTGATCAAGTTACAGGAATTAAAAAAAAAAAAAGTGTCTCATGTCCAGATTCTGTTCAGGTTAACAGCACTTGGCCTTTTCTATACAACAGTTTGGTGCAGTGTATGTTGCTTGGCAGAGAGAGATCTGGGGATGTTGGTCAACAGCCGACTGAATATGAGCCAGCAGTGTACCCAGGTGGCCGAGAAGGCCAACGGCATCCTGGCTTGTATCAGGAATAGTGTGACCAGCAGGACCAGGGAAGTCGTCCTTCCCCTGTACTCGGCACTGGTGAGGCCGCACCTCGAGTACTGTGTTCAGTTTTGGGCCCCTCAGTACAAGGAGGACATCAAGTTGCTGGAGCGTGTCCAAAGAAAGGCAATGAAGCTGGTGAAGGGTCTGGAGCACAAGTCTTATGAGGAGTGGCTGAGGGATCTGGGGTTGTTTAGCCTGGAGAAGAGGAGGCTGAGGGGAGTCCTTATTGCCCTCTACAACTACCCGAAAGGAGGTTGTAGTGGGGTGGGTGTTGGTCTCTTCTCCCAAGTAGCAAGTGATAGGACAAGAGGCAATGGTCTCAAGTTGAGCCAGGGGAGGTTTAGATTAGATATTAGGAAAAACTTCTTCACGGAGAGGGTTGTCAAGTATTGGAACAGGCTGCCCAGGGAAGTGGTCGAGTCACCATCCCTGGAGGTATTTAAAAGACGGGTAGATGAGGTGCTTAGGGACATGGTTTAGTAGTGGACAGGTACGGTTGGACTTGATGATCTTAAAGGTCTTTTCCAACCAAATGATTCTATGTTCATGTTTGGCCTCTTTCTGATTACTACTGCTTACTGAGATTGAGAATGGGGAAACCAATCTCCCTCAAAAGAGTATGTCAGGATTTTCCAAATGGTGTGGCCAAATGGTCCCCTTAGTAGTAGTAATAAATACCAAATGAAATTTAAAGTTCTCAAGATGAGTATTTGAGTAAAACAGTCAGTTATGTGCCATATAACTTCTTTGAATTTCTTCTTTAGATGAGGAGACAAGAAGCCTTCAGTTTGAAGACCAATCTTGGCGTTTTAATCGTGGGCATAATTCGTATTTTCTTTTGGTGGTGCCTGGCTGAGCTGATGATTCACTTCATGTATATCCATGCTCTATACAGCAGCGCTCCACCTTTGGAAGCTGCATCATACTGGGCCTTGGGTGAGTATAGAAACAATAGCAGAAATCTTCCTTCTCCCCCCACTTCAAGAACCCCAGTCTACTTCTCTTATGTCCATCTGTAGGTACTTATGAGTAGTACGTTATGGCCAGTCACTGTCAGAAAGGTGGTCTGACTGTTAATATAACATGTAGATCCTCCAAGAAGCTTACAGTGGGACTTATTGAGCTGCTTCCTAAATTAAAAAATATTCTGTATTTTTTCCAGTCTAAAGTCTGTGTCTAAACTTTGGTTTAAAGTGGGTTCCCCCCCCCCCCAATCATAGAAGTGGACACTTAAAAAAAGAGTTTGTTTAGTGTAGGGATGGAGGAGGGGACATGTTAAGAATTAGTGTTTCTCATCCTTTATTGATCTCCTTCTGTTTGTTCGTAGTTCGTATTCATGTTGAAAGGTAAAATGACAGTATTTGTGAAAAGAGCGGAGGGAAGGAATTGCAAACAAGGTGGCCTGAAAGTATCAGTCAGTGCCTCTCAGCTCTGCTTTCCTGCTTGCCTTTCCCCTCTTCTGCCCCCTCCCAGCTCTCTAGTATTTCATTAAAATGCCTAACTGTTGGGGAAGTGAGCACTGTGAACGTAGTATAAAATGGTAAGAGCTTTGGGTGGTGGTATGTAGGTAGATGTAGGCTAACCCGTAAGCCACTGGCGTATGTGGTTGGATTCCACCACCCCGCCCCCCACTGTCCTGCTATGTGTATCACCGGGTAGGAGGAATGGAAGCAGAGAAACCCAAGGCCTTAAAATTGGCCTGAAAAAGCCTTGGTGATTGCTGAATTGAAGGAGATGCTTCTTACCGTACCAGCAAGTAACAGGAATAGATACACACACTGGTATGGTCCTGTCAAGCATTCATTGGAGAACATGTATGATGAGCAGTGTGTGTGTTGGAGGACACTTGTGTATTGGACTCTGGTCAGTAGAGGGCAATGTGTGCGCTCTGTGTATATATGTATGTGCATATAAACACAATGTATATTTCAATATATAATTTTTATATATAAAAAAGAGCAAGAGCAGATGGAGAGCAGAAAGTGAGAGGTTTGCCTCCATGGTTCATTCTGCCCCTCCTCAAAGTGGATTCTGTGTTTTCATCTGCAGTTCTAAGTGTCAATTCATTGATGAGTTAAATCTGTTAGCTCCTGGTGTTGTCTGTATGTCTGACAAAAAGCTGGCCACTGGATAAGGGAGGCAAGACTACAGAATTAGGGATGAAATATTCCAGCTTTGGTGTTACGGGCAGATTCCTCCCTCCTTTCAAGACTACCAATGTTGATTTTAAAATAGAGGGGGGGGAAAAAAGCTGCTTTCCAGACAATAGCTAAGTAGGCTGTGTATTTATTTGATGAAATCAAGTCTTATATCCTAAGAATTAAAATGCATTTTGAACAGATGATTAGAAAAGGCTAAAATGCCTCAAAGCAACAGGTGATGAAAGGCAGTATTAAAGCAAGTTTGGACTGTAAAACTGCCCTATTAAAATATGATCATTTGAATTGAAACAAGTCCCCTGTGGAGACCCTTCTTTTGAGAGGTGTGTTCAAACTGTAACCCTACTCTTGTTGAGCTTTGTCTTTGTAGAAGTGAAAGCAGGTGTTTAAAATACTGTAGTGCAAGTAAGATTTTGAGGCAGCAGTTTGTCACTTAAAATGTCTTCTCTGCAGGTTTTATCACAATGATTATACAGGTCTCCTTAGTCTCAAACCAGTGACAGGCCACTGTTGTGACTTGCTTTAGGGATCTATGAGCAAGGGTACTAGTAATGTTTTTCTATTGATCCTTACTGGATCCTTATGGATCTTACCATGCTTCTGCACCAGTTCTTGTATTGAGCCAAACACTCCACTCCGTTATTTTGCATTCGGTGTTATTAAAACCAATTACATCAGATAACTGAGTTTTGAGACCAAGGAAGCAGCTCCTTGTTGACTCAGGAGGATTAACCACATGGTATATTAGCCTTTCTGCACTGCTGGGTTTTTTGTTCATTTTGTGTTTCCTATTTAACTACAGCAGCTTCAAAGCAGCACAGAGCATCTACTTACATCATGATGCCTGGCTACCCCGATAGCCTGGTAAACTCCATTTTTATTCTGGGATATCTTTGAATGGTGGGCAATAAATGCCAGCAGTGCAGGTAAAGACAACAGTGCTATGAGATTTTGCTCTCAGCATCTTAAGGGCAATGATGATAGTCAGTCTACACGTCAAATGTGAAGCTACACTGTGTTCTGCATCACTTGGTGTGGTGTTCTTGTGAGGTGAGACAGCAAAGAAATAATAATTTAAAAAAAAAAAAAGAAACCCTGACTGAGTTGCAATGCTTGTTTAAAAATACCAATGTATAACATTGTCATTTATGGCCATGTAAANGGGAGAATGTGTTACCCAGCAGTAAGAGAAGTATTTTCGCTTGTGTGGGGGGAATTGGGTAAATGAGTTTCTAGAAGCAGCAATATACAAAATGGTGCATGTATGGTTTTGATGCCTGTGTATTTAACTGTAACAAAGGTGCAAGCTGCCTTCAATATTACTGTTTGTGTGCATTAGCTACTATTAGTACATTTTGTGAATAGTGTGGTTGTTTTTTAAACTTGTGTGCCTTTGCAACTAAACCAAAGATCCTCTTGGGTCAAATGTTCAGGTTCTTTCCTCCATGCCCTTTACAAGCCAGTACCTGCATTACTGTAACAGCACTCTTGGCCTATAGGTTATGTTACCTCACTCCGTCCAATTCATTTGCAAACACCTAGTTCTGTGTGTTCGCCTACTCTTCTGAATGTGAGCATGTCAAAGTCAGCACAGAGTTTCTCCCCTTCTAGAGGAAGCCACCTTCTGTCCCAGATAACCCAGCTGGGCTGTGTGTTTCTTATGACACGTGTTACCATAGTGTTTTAAAGTTTCAGAGGGGGTTGTAGCCTTGCCTTTACGCTTCGCTTGTTGTATATCCTCCATTCTCTTTATTGGCTATGTAATCGGGGTAGATTAAGCCTGTCTCTTGAATAAACAATGATGTGGCACGTGCTTTCCTGCATTGTTGTTGTACTATGGATGGAAGAACTGCTATAACTGAAGTATCTGTGCAGTCTCTCTAATTGCTGTTATATGCAGGTTATATTTGTGACTGACAAGTTTCAGGGTCATTGGCTGGGTGATAAGAGTGTTTGGAGTTGTGGGCAGAAGACTAAAGACAGCGTATGTGTAGTTCATGTAAAGGTAGACCCTTCGGTTCTCTCCCGGTCACCCCTGTCTTCCTGGATTACTCCTCTCCCTGTGTTTCATAACTTGTGCCTGGCAGCTGCCAGTAAAGGCAGCTTATGTGTCTGCCCTGTGGATCAATGAGCTATGGAAGTACATAGTCAGCAACCTGCTCTGAGAGAGCAGGTTGCATCCTCTGTGCATCAATCCTTTAATGAGTAGGAAAGTTAAGTGTCTTGTTGCACTGTGGCCCCTGGATTTTGGCGGGTTCAAATGAAAAATGGTTGGAGTCCTAGCTGGAGGGTCCTCTGAAGAACAGCATCTTTCTTAAAACTATTCTTCATAGTATTAGAAGAATTTCTCTACTAAAAGAGAAAATGGATATTCATTATTTAAGGTCTTCAGCTAGACAGTACAAAATCTGTTGGTTAATTCCATTTTTTTCCATGTTGAATAGGCCACTGAGCCTATTAGCAAGAATAACCTCCAAGAGGAAATGTCAGTCTCTGGTATGGAGGAAGAGGAGGTGGTGAGAGCTAGCTTTGGGTAGAGGTGCTCTTAAATATACAAATATTAATTATTTTGGGTATCTTTAGGTATAAATGATTTCCAGTAATCGCCCATAGCTCCAGCCCCCACAGAGACTTTATTCTTCTCTGTATAGGGCAGTGGGAATCTTGCTCCCTGTCTGGATGTTGGGGAAGGCATCCGGCCATACCATCTGGATAGTACGAGATAGGGAACACAAAATCCATGTGAAATCTTGCACCTCTTTCTTCAGTGACCCTTGTACTGGCCTGTGTATTCCTTCAGTGCGATGGGCTCCAGTGGTACCCCACTCTCCCAGCGGAAGACATTACTGCTCTCCAAGACCCACCATGCATAATGAGCACCTGACAGTGCAGTATTAAGGGTTGTGCATGAGCCTCTAGTGGCCTCTAATGGCTTATTTCCCAGGACTGCTTATTCTGACACCCCTGTCCTCACAGCAAACCTTGGCTTCAAATCCTTCTCAGCGATGCTGATCTTCTGTGGTAGGAATGATATGAAAAGCCAGGTGATAGCAGGCAATACGGTTTTCCAGTGGCCAAACATTAGGTCCCACATCAGGAATAGAACAAAGAATACAATGGGACTGTATCCATAATGTTTGTTTTTTTAACTGTGTGTACCCATTTGCCATGTACGTGTGGCCCTTCAGTTTCTGGAAGGGATGTTAATGTCTGAACACAGAATTAATTTAAAGATGTCAGCTGGGCAGCGCAGTGCTGTTACTTATTGATCCCAGGAGCCCATTGTTTGGGGAATGAGAGCATTTTCTAGAATTCACAAATCATTGTGTCTGTGTTCACAAGTATGTGTGTCTATGAATAGTTAGCTATTGGCATACTGAACAATAATCAGGGCATTTGTGCTTACTTAACTCTGCATTTAACCAAATGCAATGTTCATAGCAAATCCATGTTTTTGTGTCGGTGCTGCATTTCATTCTGGTAGCATTGGTCAGATTGAAAGAATCGGTGCTTTCAGAATTAATGACACAGCAGGGAGGCCCATATTCCACGGTAATGGAAACCCTGATAATTAATTCTTCTCAGTTTTTAAAGTTAATTGTGATGAACTTGCTGCTTTTACATTTACACTTTAAAATGAAGATTTGCAGGCACAGATGATAAAAGCCACTATGGATTCCAGTAATCCAGTGTCCTGGTGAACTGCAGCACACCAGAAGAATAGCCACACTGGGCCAGATCAGAGGCTCATCTGCTCTAGTGAGTAATGTTTGGATGTGGTATGTAATGAAGCCTGGGAAAAGAAACGAAAAATAAAGGACAGGTAGATTGGTGATCCTTTCCAACATATGTTCTTCAGGCTTCTGTAGCTGAATGACAAATTCACTGACTTACACAGTAACAGGGAGCTCAACAGCACTAGTTGACAGATCTTAAATTGAAAGAAGTGATATATTTTTTTTTTCTTCACTATGACAACATACAATATCAATGGTAAAATTCACTCTGGTGGGGTACATTCTCTTATATAGAAACAAGAATGGATGTTGAGTATTGCTAATTCATTTGAGTGTTAAGTTTGATTCTGAAAATGCAGAGGCTAAAAAAACCCACTGCCTATATTTTCCTTATGAGACTTCACATTTAGCCTGGTGATTCAGCACCATTTACTCATCTCTGCTTCTCAGAACAGAGCTTCATGTCAGTCTCACAAGGTATAGGGAATGATGAAAGCCAGAATTCTGCGTGAAAATTTATTGTCTAGTACAATTGTTGCACAGGATTAATCCAGGATACTAATAGATACTGTAATTGTGAAAATATATTTGACTAGGAATCTGTATATATGTGCTTTGTCAGAGGTATGTGTCTGATGTAGAGCGTACATCTGAGATGTATGCATGTATGACGCAATGTTGCGAGTGTTCTGTGAATTTAATGTATTGGTCTTGACCATGTGCCATTTGTTTGTTCTAGTGAAGCATGCACAAGTTAGTGTTGATTAGCTATCATTGTTTTAATTACTAACTAGGCTCTAGTACTCCAAAAGGGTATTTATTTTCATATGAGCAGCATGTAAGTCAATCTAGAATATGATCTGTTCAAAGGTGGAGCCACCTGGTTTAATCTGTAATTGGTGATTTCATGTTTTGATTTGTTAAAAGAAGAAATGTTACATAAGTTCCTCTTTGAAAATGAGACCTACAGAGTAGTCCGTGTAAGTTGGATGTAGGGTGCTGGTTTTGATGTGTTGCAGTTCTTTTTCTAACAAACCCATAGATAGGAAATGGATTTCTGAGTTCATTTTAAGAAGCACGCAGTGTTTTGCTATTGAAATTAGGGTGTCTGTGCATCTGTCTAAATGGTAATGAAATACTAACAGCGTAATCTGAGACTTGTTTTTTCCATCCTGCAAGGTAATAAGGAGAATCTGATAAAATAGTCGGCATCTTGATGTCTGTTTTGAAAACTGTAAATACAAACATGAATTGGAAAGCTTAGTAAGATTTTATTCTCTAAAACATTGGGTAGTTCACTGCTTTATAGAAAGAAGTGTGTGTGTGGGGGAAGGTAAATATTTTTCCTGCAGGCTAAACTTCTAGGTAGTATTGGCAATTAACCTACTTTTATGACTACTTTTTTTACTCATGTGTGTTGTGGCTTAACCCCAGCTGGCACCTAAGCACCACACAGCTGCTTGCTCACCTCCCCACCCCCAGTGGGATGGGGGAGAGAAATGGAAGAGTAAAAGTGAGAAAACTCGTGGGTTGAGATAAAGACAGTTTAATAGGTAAAGCAAGAGCTGTGCATGCAAGCAAAGCAAAACAAGGAATTCATTCACTACTCCCCATCGGCAGGCAGGTGCTCAGCCATTGCTAGGAAAGCAGGGCTCCATCATGTGTAATGGTTACTTGGGAAGAAAAAACGCCATCACTCCAAACGTGTCATCCCCACCCCTTCCTTCTTCTTTCCAAGCTTTATATGCCAAGCACGATGTCATATGGTATAGGATATCCCTTTGGTCCTCTCCCAACTTCTTGTCCCCCCGTCCCAGCCTACTCACTGGTGGGGTGGTGTGAGAAGCAGAAGAGGCCTTGACTCTGTGTAAGCACTGCTCAGTAATAACAAACATCCCTATATTATCAACACTGTTTTCAGCACAAATCCAAAACATAACCTCATATTAGCTACTATGAAGAAAATTAACTCTATCCCAGCTAAAACCAGCACAATGTGATAACTGTTGATTTATTTAGAGAGTTCTTTCCTACAAGTATTTACTAATAAACATAATACCTACTGTAGATGTTTTGGGAGCATTCAAGGTAGGTGGCTTTAAGGCATGTGGATCCTTGAAAAAACTTCTGTTTTTCTTTAAACCTGGAAGACTTGTCTATGCCTTGGCCAAGAGTCCCTTTGGCAGCTCTGTTTAGTCTTGTTTAAGTAACTGCACTTTGGAATCTTTATGTCCATTCAACTTTGTCTAAAAAGAAGGACTTAGCCTCCAGGGCAAAGGTTGTGGTATGTACTTTCCTGCCACTGCTCCATACGTTTTAGGACTTTTCTTGCTTCTTGTGGGCTACTGGAAGGCTGGGATATGAAGCCAGGCTGCATGAGTCCACGTAGTACTTTTTTCTTTCATCATTCCTTTTGATTTTGTGAGCCAGCTCCTCTTTCAAAGCACTACCATGCAGCAGTGAAAAACACTGCTGAACAATGTGAGCCTAATTATTAATTGCATTGTTTTCTGTTCAGGTAATGAAATTAGAGTGCTTCATGTTTCTTGCACAATGCTCTTTTTCAATGGCTAGAGACAGGAATTGCAGAATTGAGTTGTCGCTTTTGCATTAATTCAGGTCAGTGTGGCAGGTACGAGTGGATGGTTAGCCCTGACCAGGGCACAGGACAGCACAGCATGATGTACGTGGGACTGCTGGCAATGGCTGCAGAGCACTCCTTACCTGGCAGCTTGCGCCGAGTTGACTTGGCACTGTGGTAGTCATATGTTCGTATGAAAGTTTTCCCCAGCACAAGGTGTAGCCTCCTGCTGTGGCCAATACCAAACTAAGAAGGTCATAGTAGATCCAGTCTTGGGGCTTTAGTCAGGGAAGTGTGAACTGCTGTGAAGAAAATGCTGTAGCCCAATGTGTAAAGCTTGTCAATAATCATGCTTTTACTGATTGATTAATGGAGCTGGAAACTCCTGATGGATGTTATGATTGTTGGCATTATTGCTGACGTACATCTGTAGCCTATCTGCTCCAGTGCAGAGCCATATTCTTTAATGGAGACTTTAATTTGAGGGAATCCCTGCATAATTTTAATTTTTCTTCTGTAGAAGAGGCATGAAAAAAAAAAAAAAAAAAAAGAGAGAGAGAGAGAAAGGGTAAGTGAACCCCTGAAGCCTGATATTTTGAACTTGATGATATGGCCCCAAATTCTGAGCTGTTTTAAATGTCTCTTTCCTGCTAGACTGGTACCATGTGTCAGTAACCCTTTTGAAATATGACTGCATATTTATCTCTGATACGTGTTTCCTAGTTGTACCTGCCCTGGTACTTGACAGAAACAAGCATCTAAAATCATTAATGCCATAGGGTCAATGTAGCTGCGAAAAGGGTAAATTTGTGCTGCTGTGCTCGTAATAAAATTGTCTGCTACATTACAGTTCTTGGCCGTGAGTTTTGGTGATGGTTTTATGGACAGACAGAAGAATGCCAAGTGTGGTTTCTAATACCTGGATCCAAATCTTTTGTCGCTTACTTAAGAAAATGTTCTGTTTGATAATTTCTGTCGAAAATATCAGGCAGAGTTTTGAGAATATGAAAACTAAAAAAAAAAAAAAAATTTCTGCAAATATTCTGAATTCTAATTATCTTTGAAACAAAGCTCTATGAAACTTACAAAATGCAGTTTTGCAGTAAATTTAAGGAAGGTAAATATTTGAAGGTCTATAAATAGATTTTCAAAGCGTAGGAAACCTTAGAATGTTTTAAGGATTGCAAGATGATAAATTGAAAATATAAATTTTTATAAAGCCAGTTAATTTAATCTGGGCTTTCAAACAGCTTGACTGTTGAAGTGCATGGTTTTAAGATTGTATGGGTACTTGATATTTTTTTATCCCTTAACATGTTCATCTAAAAAAAACCCAAACTTGACTGAATCCTTTGAATTTATTTATTCTGGGGAAAAGATAGCATTTTTTGCAATACGTTTTCCCTTAGGTGTGTTTTAATATACTTGATATAGCTTGTTTCCAATTTAAGATAATGCTTATGTATGAGTTCTTTTTAAGCTTTAAATCAAACACTCAAGAACAAATTATGTGATATTGTTAATGAATTTGAGAACTTCAGCATTGATCTTAAATTTCTTATTTCATGTTTTTAAATAGGGTGAAGCAGTGTACTTCTGGCTGCTTTGTGCTATAATGGAGCAAATGCAAAGCAGCTGGAATGTCTCAGGTATGCAAGAAGGTTTAAAGCCTGTGCCTGCAGCCCAGCTGTTGTGTGGCTGTGAATCTTGCCCTTAGTTTTCCATGTGTGGCCAGAACTCTCACACAGCTGGGATGAGGTGAAGACCAATGAGAACTTAATCTGCATATTTTGATAGGGACCTTCACATTGCTGGTATTGTGAGTCTTAGAATTGCCACATGCAGAGTAGCTAGTGCATGCCAGGTAATGATTGGTGATGTGACGTCTACATTTATTTAAGATATCAGTGCTATTGAGCTGTCTGTTAGTTAACAGTAATGACAACTTAGATGTATGTTATTAGAGATGGTGAAAATGCTTTCCTCACCCCCGCCCCGAAACTTGTGTATTACAACTTTTGTATCTGAGAACTCTGAATCTTTCATCCTTTTATTTAAAATAAAATGTATTGATTTTCAGGTCTCAAGAGAGTGGTAGTCTGTGTCTCTAAATCTCTTTCCATCGTGCACAGCCAAAGGATTTTGAATTTTACCAGTGCACAGACAGCTGTGATCTTCATAATTGGTTTGTGTGGGTGTCAGCATTCAGCTCTCCAATGAAATTTGTCAGAAGAGAAATGAGAAACTGAATGAGATGGGAATTAAAGCAGAAGATTGGCTGTATAGATGATTTAGCAGTAATCTAATGTGTAGCTAATTGGCTAGTATCCAAATTGTGCTTCTGATTGTTTGTTTTCCTCTGAAGAATGCTATTGAATACTAGATGACTGCTTCCCTGAAGGAAAATACCATAAGCTTCATGTCTAGGTATTTTGTTCTAACATCAGTTTTTATCTTGTATGGCACAACTGTTTCTTGTATCATGCATGTGGATCATGATATTAAAACTAAAAATGTTGGAGCGTAGCAGCAAAATGCTGTCCATGCATAGGCCAGCAGGAGGTTTGCAATTTACATTATTAGTGACAGAATTTCACCCTAGGGTATTATATATTAGATGAATTTTTAATGTTTAACTTTTGGTTGTCATCCATAGTATACTCATTAGTCAGCAGAATGCAAAAGGGATGTTTTGCCAAACAAAAAAGGCAGATTATTTAGATGTTAATGGGCTTGTACTGCTGGAGTCAGAATGAAAACTTTGTCTCCAAGGGAAGTCTGCTGGTACGTTTTAAAATTACATTAAATATCTAAAGTACTCCAGTCAAATCACAAGTTAGTTAATACCAGTGAGGGAAAGCAAAACACTGGAAAGGAAGGAGATGTAACAACTGCACTTTAATTTTTTTTTTTTTTTTTTTTACTCTTCCAAATTGTAGTAATTTTACTTTCCCTCCTTTGGGATTAGATTTTACTTATGTCAACTGTCAGTCGGATGCAAAAGTTCACCAATGTCAGTGGAACTTTTAGGAGTGAACTCTGACCAGTTTCTATGAAGCTGTTGGCCTCTGCTTTTTACTGAACTTTCTCTTATGATTGTTGGTCAAATACCATTTTATTCAGCAGAAAACATTAGAATATTAATATGAATCACCTTGCTTTATTTATAATATGTTCTAAGATTGTTACTCACATGAGTAGTAACTGAGAATAGCCAGTATGATTTTTTTTTTTTTCATTTTACACCTATGCAAGATGCTGCATTTTGTGCCATACCCGGGGGTTAAGCTGTGAGCAAACACACTGCCAAAATGTCTCCTTTGGACATTGGGCAGCTAAAGCACCTTAAGGAGGCCTTTGCCCTGTGGGTTTAAAAACTGAAATATGCCTTAAGCATGATGCCAAGTGGTGTTCCAGTCTTCTATGCCTTGGCTGCAGCAGGAAGGATCTTGTAGGGAGTGTTTTGGGGGACAGAAATAATCTGACAGTGCATGTGACGTTTGTGGAGCTGTCAGGATAAGCTGTGACGATAACCATTGTTTATACCTGTTCTGGAGGAACAAGTGAAGAGTGGCTGTTTGGCTTTTTTTGTAAAGATAAAATTTATTGTCCCTTATATCAGCATGTTCTGATTTTTAGCTTGACATAAGTCAATATTTGTTTTTCATAGCAGTCAATACCCACAGTCCAAAGACTTTTGAAAGTGGAACTATAGGTGCTTACTTATGCCTTCATATTGGAATGGTGGTACTATTTTGTGTGTGTGCCTAAAGTCATAATTGCATGTGCTTGTGTCCTATAGCTGTTGCAAAAGTAGGTATTGTATATCCCATCAACCAATGAATGATGCTTGCTTTAGTTCTTTGGATAATGGCTGTTCGTAAGTAATCAGTATTAACAGGCTTTAAATGTATTTCAGAACTTGTTTAACGTATGATTTTTTTAAATTTTTTATTTTTTCTTTTAGGTGGCCTGGCTTTAGCTCAAGTACTATTTTTTTACGTGAAATACCTGGTTCTGTATGGTGTTCCTGCCCTCCTCCTTCAAATGGATGGACTCAAACCTCCAGCTCTGCCTTGCTGTGTGAGCCTGATGCACAGTTTCACTAAAATGTGGAGGTTAGCCATTATTGCTTTTCGGACAGTTTATTACTCATATATGGCAGTCAGTGTATAAGAAGATGCATGTGTGTGTTCATGGTTATATACGTGTCTGATTTCATGTCCTTGTCCTTCTTCTCTCACCCCCGTGATTCATCTTTAGCACTTTATAAATGAACTTTGATTTGGTTACTTTTTTCACACTTCAGAGTGTAGGGACAAGCATCCCTTTCAGCATTTCCATCCTCTTGATTGTTAGAATTAGACTCAGCCTACTTAACTTCACTAACATAAAATTATTTTTTATGGATACCTATTAAATACTTCACTTTTCAGTCTTGGTCTACACCCCACGTTTCAGCTAGATATTCTTCCAGAGAAGGAAAATAAATGCTTGATTAATCATCACCCTATGAGGAAAGCTGTAGGTATAACACTTTAATATGTAGAATCATGCAGTAGAAGTCTTCAACACATTAAACATACTATGAAAAATGGTAGTTGTTTGTAATGTAGGATGAATTTCTGGATCCCCTTTGCTTTTAAAGAGTTTCAGCAGAATATTTCACAAAAGAAGTATCACGGTTGCTTTAAATCAGTGTTCACTGAAGTATTTTCCCTGAAAACTGTCTCCCAGGTGGATTCTGCTTGCTGTTTAGCCTGTGTATAGCAGTGGATTCACTTGACTTCTCCCATCGTTTTCCTCTGTGCTATCTCTAGTTCCTCCAGTCTCTGGGGTGCTGTGCCCCAGACTTCTAGAAACATTACCTAAAATGATTTAGACTTGTCAGCTTTTTAGTGCAGAGACTTCTCTTGTGTTTAGTGCAGAGCTTAGCACAATGGTGCTTACCCTGTTTCATTTCAGGCTGCTTTGCAGTATGAATAAAACTTTTTCATTTTAGCCATAAAAACAGTGGGCCTGCTATTATCAGAGCTTTATTGGATGAGATTTTAATTTTGGTTTTGGCTTGAAGCTAGTTGTAACAAGGCGGCTTTATGGTTTATAATAGTTGGCAACTGTAGATATGTAGAACTGTTAAACATTATTTGAGCTACTAGCAAATGCCCCGGTTTAAATTCTCTTTCAGAGTTTGAACTGAACTTATGACCTACAGAGTTAATATAGAAATCTGTGGTTTTTACTAGGCACTCTCCTGAGAGCAGCATCTCTTGGCCTGCTGGGCCTTGCAAGCAGAGTTGCAAACAGCAGTGGTTTTTTCCTCCTCTCCCAGTTATTTTTCCAGGGAATCTTTCATTTGGCACCTCCAGAGCAATACACACTGAACTTCAGCACAAATGACACTGCTGTGTTGGGTAGTTGTAGCAGACCATGAAAAGGTACTCTGTGCCTGTAAAGATGTGTGGTGTATCACAGTAAAAACATTGGCTATTCTT
>VYZW01061950.1:0-10901 GCA_013401315.1 Balaeniceps rex | reverse complement strand
TGTAGGAGAGATGTCAAAACAATCTCGTAAGAAGAGACTGAAATCCGAGAATAAGCTGAATGTTTAAATGTATTATTAAAGGACATTTGTTATTGAAGTTCCATGACAGAGACCCAAATAAAATGAGTTTAATAGGGATTATTTGAATGAATTTCATCTTTGCTGTGTCTTTGACTGTTGCAACTTCTTGCAGTCCAGCAAAACTGAATCTCTGCTACTCTGGTCTGTACTATTATGTAGAATAATACATAGGTTATTGACAAATACTTTATCCATGTCTGCTCCTTGAAATAAGGTTAGCACACTGGGAAGAGTGGTTACTGTTCTCTCCTCTTTGAAATTAGATAGCCTAACTCTGTTCTTCAGCTTCCACAGAAGATGAGGACTTCCAAATTTGGAAGGAGCCCTTGGTCTGAGCTGTGGCCGTCAGGACCTCCAGCAATTAGATTGCCTCTTTTCTACCCAGCTGGAAGGAGAGTTGAAAACGTGCTTGGTTCCTGCTCACATCTATTCTTTATACTGAGGCAGCAGGCAAAGGGGCTGTTGCGACAGGAACTCGAGCCATTGGACTCGAGTCACCGATTAGCTCATTTCACGTCAGCCATGTGGCTTTTAGACAGAAGTCTGGAGCCAAATATCTCCCAATTACCTGAAGTAAATTGCTTCATAGCTTGTTACCAAAATTCTGAGCAAGGTTTTGGCTGCTGCCTGATATTTAATTAAACTCCATGCATCTGATAACTTCTCTGCATGATGTGGCAAATAGCAAATGCTTAGATAAAAGTTGATTTCAAAATATGGAGAGGGGAAAAAAAAACAAACTTGAAAGCGTGTTGTTTTATTGCAAAGGAAAAGAGATTTTTGTTGTAGAAAAGCTTAAATGCAATCTGAAACTAACTTGCATTTTTTGCAGTTAGAGACTAAAAGAACCGAAATAGTGTCGTTATGATTCCAGGCATGATTCAGACACATTTTAACTCCGTGCAAGTCTCCCTCCAATCTGACATCTTACACATTTGTGTCTCACTCGGCAGACTTTAAGAAATAATTTCTTATTCATGACCCTAGCATCTAATAGCTACCTACCTGCTGGACAAAACACACAATTCAATTTCCATCTCGGAGAGTTGATGGTCCTGCTGAAAGACAAAAGATAATAATTAGAGGAAAGAAAGAAGCTGCTGTTGGTCAGCAAAAGGAGCAGTAAAGTTAATGGCAGACATCCCGGAAAAGGAGATGGGTTAAGAAATATTTTTGAAGATGCTTATGGGGAATTTCTGTTCCATGCGAGTCTAACACAGGTCAGCATTAATATTTATGTAAGAAAATTTCAAAAGTGGGTATGAGAGGCCAGCATCGTGGGGATGAGGCAAGTTAATGAGATCTCATCTGTGAGTGTGAGATAATCGTGTGTGTGGGTAGGGTATGGCAAGGAAAGCACTGACTGCAAATAGCCTTGACTCGGAAGACTAAGTTCCTAAAGTTTGATGTGATAGAAAGGGAAAGTGTGTGGTGCCTCCAAGGAGAGGGGTTTATGCTGAAATGTGTTCTTTTGCTATGACTAAGAGGCAGAAATTATTACCAAGTTATATTTTATGCAGAGGTAAAATGTGATGTGACTTGCAATCTGAGGCATCTCACTCTTGTGTGCAATCTGCAGGAGGTTTGGCGGCTGATTAAGACTGGAGACTCTGTTACAGGGTCCTATGTTTTTGTTATGTGTTTTTGTTTTTTTTTTTTTTTTAAATCTTCCTGTTTGTTTGGATTTCCAATTACTTTTTAAAAAAAAAAAAAAAAAGGCACCATGCCAGGAATTCAGGTTCTTTGTGACTGTTGTTTGAAGTNAAAAGTGACACTGCATGGAATTCCAGGTCTTTGTGCATGTGATTTAGAGTTCTGTGAATATGGGAAATTAAAACATAAATTGCATCTCGCAATGACAGTCTTTCTTATTTCTTTCTGTTGTTTATCCTAAAACACAAGCTCACGAACACCAATAAATAAAATACATTCTACTTCAAGTTACTTATGCAAGTTGAAATATGTTCCCTGAAGAGGGTCACAGAGGCACAAACTGTCAGAATTGCATGTCTTGCTGACAATCTCAAACCATTACTTAAAGTGTAAATGTATATTTGTTATTCACTGACTGTTACGAGGCAAGGCAGATATCATCAAGTACATTTTGTCTGAAAAAGAAAAAAACAAAGAGGAAAATATGTTTGATGACAGATGAATATTATTGACGTGTCGTAAGTCTAAATTAGGAACTTGCCAAGAACAGAGCATGTGGAGTTGTCCCACGGCTAAGTAATACCACATATGGCCATCCACCTATGTTAATGATGTTATTCAGAGAAGGGATAACAAATCTATGTGTTGTCGGTGGCTCTTATAGGTTTAATTCGAGGTTCTAAGATGTTTTGGTTTTTTTTTTTTAACAAATGTATGTTCATTCATCCGGAGAGACACACAGTGATTAGGATCTCAGGTATTTAAAAGTCTTTTTCCTTGAATTTTCAGGGCCATTTGTGTGGAACTTTCAGCCAAAATCTTGTCTTGAAACAAAAATGTCAGGAGAGTAATAGTATAATGTACTGACAGAGCAAGGAAGGCTTTGTAGTTTTCTACTAGTCTAGCACAAACTTCAGTGATGTTTAGGAAATAGCATAATGGCTCTTCTACTTTTCCTGGAATAGAGCAGGATTAGGGAGTATTTAGTTCAAAAGAAACTTCTCAGTTTTTCAGTTTAGTTTTCTTTTCCAGAGAGTCAGGTATAAAGTGTCAGAGCAAAGGGAAAGGGAAAATTCTGTAAGGACACTTAAAAAAAGCAGTTTTATCTTCTGAAACATTAAGCTTGTATCAGTTCCATATTTCTTATCATTATACATGTATATGTGTATGTATGTAGAAAAAGTATGGAAGTTCATTTTGCATTTGCCTTTATTTAAATCTACTCATTTAAATTTTGAGCCTACATACAGCAGGTAGAAATCAGAAATTTTTAACTGTGCGAGTGAGACAGCACAACAAACAATGAAGTTCCTTGAGTTCTGGAGGCAAAAAAGTTGAATATAGAAAAGGTAAAGTTAATAGTAAGCCACTACCTTAAGCTAAAAAGACGAATAAGTGAGGAAGCCCATTCTTACTTTGGCTTTGTAATGCACTTCTTTCATGGTTTTGAAGAAAACTCCTTTAACCTGTTCTTTCATTTTTTTTTTTTCTACAAGTAAAACACTTCTTGAGTACTTACTTGGATACTCAAGGGTTCTTGGATAACCTTGTAGTAAAATAGCTAGAATATTTTGAACATGCTAAGTGCCTAATACAATTAATAGTCCTTACTAATAAGATACCAAACACTGTAAAAAAACAAAAATAACCCCAAAAAACCACCAACCAACCAAACCCGCCTTCCCCCCCCCCAACAAAACCCTCAAACCAGCAATTCTTGTTGATGCTATCACAAGATAGTGCTGCTCCCTCTTAGCTTTTTTTAACTAGTTTTCTTGTGGTGCTTTAGCAGGCAGGAATAGAAATAGCATCCAGTTCTCGTGGAAGTTCCAGAGACTTCAGGAGGTCTTACATTATAGATGAAAATAAGTATTTCTGTTCCACAGACAAACACATTGAGGAGCATAAAAATGGATTTACTAGCTAAAAGTTGGCAAGCAGGGCAATGGATTAAAGGCTCCTGTGTCCTGTACTGAAACCATTATGTGTGATATTTTCCTTAAAATTGGCCATTGAGCCATGCATATGCCTCTTAAAATTAAAACCTAAAGGAAGTATAATTTTTCTAACACATTTTTTCCATCTTCAGCTCAAGATTGGTCCATCTGCACAGCATGCCCTGTGTCAAATTTCTTTATTGTAGATGGATAATAATTAGCATGTTTCTCTCTCTTTGCCCTTTCTCCCTTTTGGATGGGTACAGCATTTATTAACTCTAATTAACCTTGCACTGGGATGACAAGTGTAATGAGAATCTTGAATAACATTTAACGATAACAGAAACACAAAAATGAACTTTTGTGTGCTTGCCAGATGGAGTTTTACCACTGTCTTACTGCTCTGACTCACAAAAACAAATATGTGATTTCTACAACTCCTGGGTATACATACAAAAGTGCCGTTGGTGGTAAATATCCCTGAAAAAGCGACAGTGAGGAAATACAGTATTTTTTTTCTGAATATTCAAATGCGCTTTAATACCGACAAGCAAAAGAAACTCCAAAAAGCCTCTTGACTGTCTTTGGGAGACAATAGTAAGGTGCAGATAGTAGGGTTTTTCCCTGTTCTTTTTCTTACGGCATTTATACAAGCTATCAAGTCAGTGTTATATTAAAATGGAGTGCTTCACTACCTGTGAATAACTACTTCATTACAAACAAAATGAAATTCTAAGTGTAAACTCCTTGGCTAAGTTTCTAGATGATCATACTATGAAATCTGTTATCACCCCTAAATATATATATATATACACACACTCTTGTACCACTTCAGACTGTTTGGCTATTTGTCTGTCTCTCCAAGTTTCTTCATCAGTGCGCATGCTTTAGGACAGACAGGACTGTTTTGTTTTCCCAGATTAGAAATGTGTTAAACTACACTGAAAGAACTCAATATTGACAATAAAGTGTTCATACCTGCAATGACAAATACTGTAAGAGCAGCATCTCTCCCAGGGGTTACTTCCTGACCAGATTGCGTTTCCTGAACTGTTAATTCATTATGAAGGTAGAGGAGCGTGTAAACAAAACTTATCATCTGGTTGCCATTAAAGGGAGTCTGATGTCTCTTCACTAGCTAATACCTACTTTTGACAAATTCCTTCGTTGGGGGGGTCTGTTCTGGGTACGTTATCTGCAGAAAGATTGGTGCCACTAATGCCAATGGAAGTTACAGACATGAACTGAAAAGGTAGTAGTTGGCCTTTGTCTTCATGTATTGCAGCTCCATTTGGAGAAATATCTCCCAATTTAGAAGAACTTGACCTATTAGAAAAATAAAGTATTAACAGGGACTTCTTGTTAAAGTGAACTTGAATGAAGTGTCATTGCGGCTGCAAAAGGTGGGATGGAGGCACTTAAACATAGGCATCTAGTGCCTTTTTAGATTCCCCATGGTGTATGTGACTTCTGGATGGTCTCGTGCAACATAGGACCTTAGATCGTTGGAGCTGAAGGGTACTTCAGGACATTTAAAATGACAGCAGATGTTTACAGTTAGGCATCTGACTGCTCAGTGTCACATGTATACGAGCGTATGTATATCGATTGTATGGCTAGGATCCCCACGTTGCAGGTAATAATATTACTACCTAGATCTTTTACTGAACTGATCTTGGAGCAGATCTCCAAGAGAGGCAGTTTTATTATATTAATTTTAAAGGCTGGAAAACCAAGGACATGGTCTCTATGCAGGCCCATAGCAGAGTCAGAAATAAAACCCACATTTAAATACCAGCTCAATGCTTTCATCACCCTCTTCATTGCCATGTCCCCGTGATATGTTTTGTGTCTTCAAGAGATGGGCTTGAAAATTCCAGCCCATAAGGATAATACCCAGGCATATTAGAAACTTGGTCATCTCTCCTGTATTTTATGATGCTGTCACATTATGCTAGAGAAATCTATTTAAATCAGAAGGTGTGGTGTGGACCATGACTAGCCTGAGGCTGGCAATCCATAGCAGTGGATTCTTTTTCTACCCTGGACGGGAAGCTACTACTAATCACTGAAGTAACTGTTCCTGTCTCTTCCCTATCACTCACCTAAATTATTCCCTTCTTCTCTCTTCCCACAAGAGATAAATCTTCAGCAATAAACCAAATATTTTGAAGTTTATCTGAAGAACTACCAATCTATCTGATTCCACCAAGCCTGTATAAAGAATATACTTCAGATTGCATTGTCACTTTTGTACTCTTGCACTTGCTTTGGTAACAATACTGAAAACCAAGGATGCAAGAACAGGGCAAGGTATTTAATTCAATTTGAACATATCATTTATGTCTGGAGAAAACCATTTTTAAGAGTTGGGATTTTTGCAAAATAATTTTCAAAGGTGTATGTTTGTTCATTTCAGTTTTCTTGTGTGGTTTTTTCTCGGGGGGGGGGTGGTTTTGGTTTTGTTTTATGGGAAAGATATGAAATTCCACATAGTGAACTGCGTCTGGTGATATGTTCTGAAAGCTAGGACCCTTGTCACTGGTTTTAAATGCTTCTGTGCTTACAAACCTACAAAGATTTACTGTACTTATGGTGCCAACTTTACGTAAATATATATAAATATACTAGTATTTAGAAATGACTGCAATTATACAAAATCTGATTTATGAGCCTTGATGTTGAACACTGTAATGGAAGATCTGGGTTCTGCATTCACTTTGCACGAATACAATGACTACTGATGGTGCAAGGCATTGATGAAGAGGTCTCATATTTTCTAATCCTTACAAAATATAGCCAGATGCTTGTGCTGGTTGTGGTTGGGGTGGAGTTGGTTTTCTTCATGGTAGCTACTATGGGGCTATGTTTTGGATTTGTGCTGAAAACAGTGTTGATAACACAGGGATGTTTTAGTTACTGCTGAGCAGTGCTTACACAGAGTCAAGGCCTTTTCTGCTTCTCACCCCACCCCACCAGCGAGCAGGCTGGGGGTGCGCAAGAAGTTGGGAGGGGGCGCAGCTGGGACAGCTGACCCCAACTGACCAAGGGATATCCCACACCATATGATGTCATGCTCAGCAATCTAAAGCTGGGGGAAGAAGAAGGAAGGGGGGGACATTTAGAGTGATGGCATTTGTCTTCCCAAGTGACTGTTACATGTGACGGAGCCCTGCTTTCCTGGAGCTGGCTGAACACCTGCCTGCTGATGGGAAGTAGTGAATGAATTCCTTGTTTTGTTTTGCTTGCACACGCAGCTTTTGCTTTACCTATTAAACTGTCTTTATCTCAACCCATGAGTTTTCTCATTTTTACCCTTCCAGTTCTCTCCCCCATCCCACTGTGAGGGCAGTGAGCGAGCGGCTGCGTGGGGCTTAGTTGCTGGCTGGGGTTAAACCATGACAGTCCTGTATATAACTGTGAAGAAAAAGCATAGTGGAAAAAAAAAAGTAGTCTTACATAATGTGCAGTAGAATGAGTGTGAAGTTGATACATAGGTATATTCGTTACTTGGAATATGTATATTCACCTTTTAAAATGAAAATTGGTATCACCAGAAGTTTTTCTAGATTTGTTAAAAATGATGTAAAATGTCAGATGCACAAAATACAAAGGTTTGGAAAAGTACCCAAAGTGCCTCTTTTTCATAAGGTTTCCTATGATTTACCTTGACATAGTACTTTTGTTTGAGCATCAGATAGCACTTAATAATTTCTACTGCTATTAAGCACCATACTGAAGCTTTTACAGATTTAGCAACACTGCAATAGCAGTTTCTCTCTTGTTAAGTGCTTTACAGCAGAAAGAATTGGGTGAGAATAAGCTGCCTCCTCAGGAATAAGAAAAAGTGAAAGATGGGGGGGGGGGAACCATCCCCAACTGAAGTGAAATAGCCAGAAGGGAGAGGGGCAAAGTTTCTGCCAGAAGCCCTCTGTTGAAAAGTGACTTTAATGAGTGAGTGACTGGCTTGGAAGGCAGAGCTTGATGCTGTTCTCTGACTTCATGTGATGAGCATCCCAAAATTGCTTATGAAAGAATTATGTTCACTGTGGTAGGTGGGGCTTCCATTCTGGTCCATGGCAGCTGGATTAAACCTCTGGCAGACCAGCCATAGGGCCACAGATATTCAGAAACAGCTCAGACATACTTAGGTGAAAATTACTCAGTAATTTTCAGCAGGAAAAGGAGATGAAGAATTTCATGCTTTCTTGAGGGCTTTTATGTAAAAACTGTCTGTCAGGAAGAATAACAATTATTATATTACAGGCTTTCTCTTTCTGGAAGGAAAAAGAAAAAAATAGAAAGCAGTTATAGATGTAAAGTACAGCCAAATTTACCTTTTTCCGGTCATAAAGTCAGAGAGTTGCTGTGGTCTGAGGTGGAATAAAATAGGATCCCTGTGTCATTGACAATCTTACCATAACAATCCCTGCATACCAACAGTTCTATATAATTTTTATCGGGCAACAAATATTCTTCCTAACAAAGAGTTTTACTGTCGGCCATAGATGAAACAGAAGTGGAGAGTAATTGATTTAGCTTATTTTAAAATTGTTTGAAATACTTGAATGCCATACAACAGGTCTAATGCTGCTCTAGGTATTGGCAGAATCCAGTGTGAAGTACTTGGGCAATGATAACTTCCTAATGCAAAACTGACATGTAGATTATAATTTAGATTTCTGATTTCCAGTCAAAAAAACCTGGTAGGCTGCAATTATGTTCTTTGTTTTCAAGTTATGTTGTATTTAGGATAATGCTAGAATAAGAATCTTCTCCTTAGGAGCTGCGTATAGACAAGGCTGTCATAGGCAAAAAAAATTATCAGGGAACTATCTAACTTCCACTCCCCTACCTGGATTGTGCTGCCCCTCAACTGGATCAAAGGAGAGTGGCAATCTCAGAATATCTGCTGTATCACTTGGATGATTCAGGGGACCAACACGAGTCAAATGTGGTTCTCCTGCACCCCTCCTCTCTTGAGGGGAGTAGTAAGGCTGTCCTTGGAGGGACTTGGACCTTTGAGCCTTCAAACGTGAGAGAAACAAGAGGGACTTCAAAGATGATTTAGACATACCGTCTTATGTCTGCAGGTGAAAAAGTTTCCAAAGAATGTTGGAGAAAAATAGTCGTTGCCCCTCTTTCTCTTACCTTCTTTTATAAAAGAGAAATACAGACATTTTCACTCACCTAAGAATACAATAGTTTCAATGGTACAGTAAGTTTTGTCTCCCCTCTAATGACAAATCTATTACTCATCATCATTCGTACTTGGTCACAGACTCTCTTTACTCCTGCTTCAGCTCTAACAAGTCAGCCTACACAGGCTTGGTTTTTCCTTCGTACGTGAGAGGTAGAAATTCAGAGAATGGATAATCTGCTTCCATGAAGCAATCTCTTTGAGTCACCTGCATCCCCCCATCCCTGTGTACGACCCTGATGTGCAGTAGGCAGGCACTAAGCTCTGCGCAGGATTGCTCTGAAGGAATCTGCAATTCAATACAAAGAATTACATTAAATGGCCTAATACAACAGCAAGAAGTTTAAAGAGGAATTGGCGTTGGACTGGCAACCTAGGGTTTTTTTTCAGAATTAATGATTACAAGGTGACTACTTTTGAATCGTTATAGTAAAAATAAACTCTACTAGTGCCTGCTTTGTTTCCTAAATCACTTTGATTAAATGGTTAAGCCTGTTTTAAAGCAGTCTGCCACCAACAAGTAACAGGACTTGAATTTTTTTAGTTCTGAGGGTCAGGAAAACATTTTACTTGGTGCCACAGATAAGATGTTTGTCCTCAGTAACAAATTGTTCCCAGAGAAGGTACAGAAGTCTCCTTCTGGTGTTAAGGCAAAGTACCTTAATGTGAAATTGTCTTCCATAATCTGGAAAGCAATGTAACGTGGTTGGTTTATGAAGAATAAACTGAACTCACAAACACAGAAATGTGTGGAAGATCTCCTATAAGATCTAATGACAACGTAGAGCTCTCTGGTGAGAGGTGGTGCTTCAGGCACAATTTCCATCACATTTGCAGCATTCAGTCTGAATTGCTACCATACAAAAAGAAGACAACAGTTGTGAGTTATCACGTGAAAATGGTCAATACCGGTACATTTTACTGCCTACTGTCAGAAGAGGGACTTGGATGCTCTCTGGGGACCTGATTTTACTCTGGGAGATCAGTCGGCTCTCTTTATTTGAAATAAAAGGACATTGCTTGAAAGGTGCCGGAGGCATCACAGACTTCCAAAAGTGAGTGGAAAGCACTGTTGTTCTGTGTTCAGTGCGTGCAGTTGCTCTCAGGCTATAAAGTATGAAGGGGGGAAAAAAAATATATATCCACCCTATTCAGTAAGTTCCGCAGGTATTAGGAAATATATTCCACGAATGTTAGTACACTACATCTGGGATCAAATGTACCGTGGTTGTGACTTCCAGATCAGAAACCCAAACAACTGCAAACCCTTCTCATCAGTCAGCAGTAATGGTTAACAAAGAAAAGAAATCTAAGGTTAGGATTTTTAATAAATTGATATTGATGGTATTATAATGCTATTTGTAAACTAGGCTGCCTCTGGAACACAGCTTTCAGCTCTGTTTTATTTTATTTCAAAAAAGACTATAGGGAAAATAGAAGGGGTTCAGAGATTAGCAATAAGAATGCTTAGAGAAGTGGAAAAACTACCATATAAAGTAAGATTGAAAAGACAGGAGCAGTTTACTTCAGAATAGAGATGAACAAGATGGGACATGAAAAATAACCGAGTAAAAAAGACTGTGCGTAAAAATGAGTTTACAGAGAAGCTAGTGCAGGCTTTCTACTTAGCTTCTGACATAATATTGGAGGAAGGCAGTATTCAGAGAAATTGAAAGACAGCAAATCTAAAATCGACAGAAGGAATTATTTTTTCAGCCAACAATAAGCTAACAAAAGTCATTGCCACAATATATTATTGGAGTCAAGAGCTGAGTCCGATTAGAAAAGGAAATGGATGTTTGTATAGATTGTAACAGCAGCCAGAGTTACTGGGATTTTAAAAATAATCAGGGATCTAGAAATGATATAAATTCTTATGCTTCAGGGCAAAAGACAATGATAGTAGCTAGGAATATTATTTTTTTATGGACAGCACACCTTTTAACTGTGCACTGTGAGGGTTCTTGAATTTTCCCCTGAAGCATCAGAGACCGGCTGTTGGGAGGCAGGTGGTCGGAAGGACCTCTAAT
>VYZW01061928.1:0-12542 GCA_013401315.1 Balaeniceps rex | reverse complement strand
TTTTTGGATCACTGGCTTATAACTGCATTTTGGGGCTCTGAATTTTCATCCCAGTTTAGAAATGGAAACACTAAACCTCCAAAGCCCTGGCAAGATATGAAAACTACTTCTTTCCCATCTGTAGCTGGAGAAGGTCTCATTCCAGCAATAAGGATATTCTTAGCACATCATAAATAAAAGTAAGAGAATAAGAAATAAGCTGCTTTATTCTGTCTTCAAGACCTTACCTTTGGATTCATTTTATCAATAAATATCAAGGGAAAAATCCTTAGTTCTATTTTCCATTATGAAGCAGAAAGCATGTATAAACAGAAATGAATAAAATATCAAGTGAGATAAAGATAAATAAAAAGGATGCACTGCCTGTCATCATTAGTTCTCTTAAATGTCCGTTCATCAGTCTTCATTTATGGAACTGATGTGTGGGTTTTGTTAGAGCTGACCAGTTCTGAGAGAAATTAATTTGTTGACACAGAGCTCCAATAATAACAAGAAAGTCCTTGAAAAATAATTGTATACTTTGTTAGATACAGTACAGAGGCTCTTGCCTAGGAAAACTCACTTTGCAGTATTAAGTTCTTTCTTCCTTTGAAATGCTACTCTCTATATATAAGAAATAAACACCAGAGGCTTCATCTTCTTTGCTTGTAAATCAGAATCAATCTGGTAGTCACTAGAACTGTATGGATTCTCTCCAGCTGAGAAAATAGCTTCATTTTCCTTTCAAAGACTTCAGCTTTTGCAAGCTCTGTGCAGCAGCCTGTTCCCTGTTTGATTCCCAGATTGTGTCTTCTGTCCTGAACGAACTCGAGCTATCATCCCTATGAGCTGTGGTATCAGGCCCAGTGTGGACAAACGGTCAATAAAATCCATCTGATTATGCGTTGAAAATTTATCTTCAGATGAGACATCTTTGAGTGCTACTAAAAGGTCCTACTGAGCCAAATGCCTTTCTGAAATGAAGGAGTGTTCTTTTAAAAGAAACCATTAAAACTGAATACACTGAAATGTGTTTCTAGTAGGCAAAACCAGAAAAAAGTATTTTGATGTTGCCACATTTGCATCTTTTGCCTTCGAATTTTTTGCTTGCTAAGATCTGTCTTTGAGAGGTTATCCTATTCAAGTCTTAAAGATCTCCCAGAAGAACCTTAATGGAGACAAAAGGGAGCCCTTGATATTGGTGCCTCAAAACATTTTTTAAGCTTTCATATAATATAATGTCACAGATCCTCAGTAGATACAGCCACATTCATTCAGTTGAAGCTCAGGTGGGATAGCCCTCAGCAATCTAAAGAGCACTGGATGATTTGTGTGGGCAACTCTTTCAAGTCCAAGCACTATTTATCCAAAACCACTCATTTAAAATAAGTCAAATGAACCACTGTTGAAAAGTGCCTGTTTCTCTCCACTAAATATAAATAGAGCCTGAGATAACCAGCTGCCTAGAAGTAATCTAAAACTAAATTATGCCCACCCAACTCCGTTCCTTATGCTTTTAGTCTTCTTATCCTCACTGTGTGATGGAATTGCTTTATAAGCAAGGCCAAGTCACTTTACTTTTCTCTCTTAGGTAGCTAATCTAGAATGGGGAAGAATCAGTTATTCTTTTTCCTGAAAAAGCCTGTGGGACGAAGCCAGTAACAGGAGCTTTGTGCGTAACAAGCCAAAGGCTGCACTCGTGTCCCATCCTTTGACAGCTGTCAAAGTAGCCCTGTGAGAAAGTGGAAAACCAAACCTTGAAAGAGCTGCATACATTATTCATAGATTCTAAAGCCAGGAGGAGATGGGAATGATTTTTCTAACCTTACTTTATGCATAAAACAGGCCATAGGATTCTCCTGACTTGATGATCCTCTTTGCGTCCCAGCCATCATCTCTTGGGCTGATATATATGACTCATTTTTCCAGTACCTTCCAGCCAGCCCAGGATGCTCTACTTCCCCCTGTCCCATTTACCAGCCATTTTAAAAAAAACAAGACTCTGGTTTGCAGGGAAAGACAGACCAAATTTTGATGTTACTTTTTTCTGCCCTCCTTCTCCTGGAATGGGTTTCTCTTTGCTTTTCAGGCAATTTTTCTTTCCAAATTTTCCTCCCCACTCCTCATGAACTGCTAAAGTGTAGTACTCACTGACACTGGGTGTTGTAAAGATGAAACCAAGAGGCAATTGAGTTAATGGATTAGACCCATTCAGAGAGGAAAAGCTCATTGAGGCACAGAGGTGAGTCTCTAATGCCTGTCTCAAAAAGTCCTCAGAGATGCCTGTTGCTGAAAGCTAGGACTCTGTACTTAGGCAGTGTCATTGAGTATTTGTCTTCACACTCTTCCTTTACACATCAGGGTATGCAGGGTGATCAGATGTCTGGGTGTCAGGTCTGACATTTGTCCTTAGGTGGCTACCAGGGCTTTGACAGGCATTTTAAATTAATTTATTAAAAGTTAGCAAAATGTAATTGCGTGAGTAAATGTCAGGTCTGGAGTTTGGACCAGTTTAAACTTGGGTCCCTCCCTAAGAATCCAGAGGGGTTTGGATTCGGGTTTGCTATTTACAGAGCAGCCATCTATGAGGATCAGAACAGGAAAAAACCTCTCAGGTCTGAGTTTGTTTCTGCAGTTAGGTAAGGTGGAATTTGGGATCAGTGTTTCTGGAGCCTTGGGTGAGCAGTGGGACTGATTTTCTGTAAATGACAGTTATTACTGTAGCACCAAAGTGCCAGATGGGTTAAGGCAGCCCACCGCTAGCCAAAGAAGTCTTCTCTTCCTTCGTGCTTTTCCAAAAATCTGTGTGACTCCATATTCACAGCTGTGCCACTGGGAAGCGTTAAGACTATCAAGATAGGATTTATTTAATCTAACTCAGAGGAGAGATCTTTTTGCCTAAATATAGGTGCATAGTACTTTTTCAGATGCTCTATCAGCTCCACATGGCAGAGAGGATACAGTGGCACCAAAAATGGCTCTCAGTGACTGTGTTTAGGCAACTAAACACAGCCCTGTAATAGAGCCCTATCATATATGCCCTCCCAACAGGTCTGTCTGTGCAAGTCACATAAAGAGGCACTTCACAGTGGGGAGAGTCATCTCATGCTGAAGTAAACATCTCAAATAGACAGGAGGAACTATAGTGTAAAAGTAGCTATTTTTCTCCATCGGTCATTAAAGAAGCTGGTGGTAACTAGCTCAGGGGTAGGTACCTACCTTAGGGCTGTCTGCAACACTACTCGCTTTTATTGCAGGCATGAGACCTAAAGCATCCTCTCCAGTGTTTGAAAGATTGCACAGCAAAGGAGAACTTTGGGAAAACAGTATAACAATAAGACATTTGCAAAATCTTGTTGACAAGTACATGACTACAAACATTAATGGAAGAGGCAGGGTGACAGTCACTCTGAAATACAGACTTGAGATTACTGAGTACATCCTCCGGTGGATTTTAGTGTCTGTCTTCAGACCCACAGGCTCGAACACTGCCCGTGTGACTAAGGATATGCAGTAAATAATGCAAGAACTAGGAAGAGGACTCGGGATGAGTGGGTGATGCCCCTGTTCGGGCCTCAGTGTTCCTCTCTCCTAGAAGATGTTATAGAAATAATGTCCCTAGCAGGCTTTCCTCTCACGCCTGGGCAGCTTGTTAAAAGTGACCACCGATGCATCTGCCTGCCTGTTGCTGCTGTAGAGAAGTTGTGGTCTCTTATCAGCCCTGTGTCGCATGCACCAGTGCCACTCATAGGCCTTAGCTGTGCCAAAGTGCCTCAGATGGTCCTGTGGTCTGTGCTTGGGCAGCTGAATTGTCTCCCTGAGTGTGGCCTCCATTGGGATGCTCAGCTTTTGGTGGTACCCAGCACACAGTGAGCTTCAACGGAGACAATCGGGATTAATGCTGCCAACCAGACGAGCACGCCAGCTGTCACCGGGGATCAGCGCAAATATGCATGAAAATCTAGGTGAGAAGTATGAATACATCCTTTCTGCATCGTTTTCTTTCTGCAACCCTTGGATGGGGGAGCTTAGGGGAAAGAGTGGGAAAATGAAAAACTGATTTATATAGAATAGGAGTATTTCTAGTGAAGTAACTCCCAAACTTTTCAGCTAGCAATTCTCCTTCTGGACTGATGAATCACACTTCTGCAATTTAATTTCAGAGAAGACAAAAATCCCTAATTTTTCTGATGCAGCCTGTGGCAATTTGAATTTCCAGTTCTCTGCTGTCACATCAAAGCAGGACTCATGAAACTTGAAATGCTTTCTCCAGTCGGGTTCATCATGTTAATCCCATGTGATTAGTCTTCTGGAACTTGTCCTTGCCTAAGAATCTATAATTCCATCTGGCACCTTCCATTATGATTGCAAAAGTGGCAAGTTTTGGATTGGTGCCTTTTCTGCATCCTTGACAGAAGTAACCCAAACCTGGGTCTTAGCTGACAAAGAACATAAAGATTTGGTAGCAGAATTTCAGAGGCAGAAGTTTTCTTTCTATGGGTGAAGGACACCCCCACCCCCTCAGTAGACACCACCTGAACATTTCTCTTTCTGGTGTTGAGGAATGGTGCAATCACCAAAGTGAGGCGTTTAAGATTCAAGTCAAACCAGTGATATGAAGCAGGTTTTGTCTCTGATAAATAAAGTGAGAACCGGTTGACTTCAAGCTCTTAAATATGACAAAGACAATTCTAGCAAGTATACAAACTGTACTCATTTATTTATTTCTTACACTCCCTAAGGCCCTGCTCTGCTAAGAAAATAATTTCAAAAAATGTCACGTTAACTCCTAGAGCAGCATTTTTGTATCTCACATAATAGGTGTTTAATGTACATAATTCCCAACGCTGCCAGTGTCTATTCAGGTCCTTATCGCACCATTTGTTATAAACCATGTTACAGTAACCACAGGGAAGGATTTGATGGATGCCAAGATACTGTAATCATTGAAATATAGCCCATTGCATGAAAAAAAAAAAAAAAAGGACATATTTTGAGAACACCTTTAAATTGGCAGCTCTGCTACAGCGTTCATAAATGGTTGGAAGTCAATCGCAGAACTGTTCCATTCATAGACTGCAAAATGCCAGGAGCCCTGGGACTCTTGAAATGTGTGTGAGAGAAACATCTTCTCACAAGCTTAGGCTGGGACCTCAGCAATCCTGAGGTAACAATTCTGTACTTCTGACAGGGTACATCGCCGACAATTTTGAGACAGATCAGTATGTTGTAAGCTACCCTAATTTACGTGTTGAAAGCAACCCAAAACTTGCTCCTAGGTGCTAAATCCTTCTGCTGATCACAGTCTACAAATCAGAATCTTCTTTTCAGGTTTTTTTTCTTTCCTGTTTACACTGAGAGGAGACTTATGTAAGAAACTCTCTAGCAGATGCTAGAACAACATTAATTAGAGCAAATCTCAATTCTCAGTGGTGAGATTGTAACAGAAATAATAATTACGCAGCTCAGCAGATTAAAAAGGGAAGCGGTCAATCCATCATCTCACCTTTAAAGGCAGTGCAAAAAAAATAGGCATTTTTCAGGTATGATTCATCTGCTCTGTTTTAAATGTCTCTTGTGGAGTGCAATGTATAGCCTCCACCGCATACAAAGGGGGAGTCCAGGGTGACTAGCTCACATTCAGCTCCCTGCAATGCAGTCTTGTACTTGGGTCTGGGAAGCCCCACCTAACCATTACGGGCTGCTGTGGAATGGGAGGACGGTTTCAAACGCCTGGCGTATCAACACAGCACAGTGCCGCCAAATACTCTGCGCAGGGAGCCTCGGATGAGCTGAGCCAGAGACAGATGCAAATAGCCAAACAAATCCCACCCTTAGTTCTTTGTGGCACCCAGGAAAGGAGTAAAAGGGAGTAAAAATAAGTTTCTTGCTGGGACCATTAATTTTGTACTCCGTTTTCATTGCTGTTTTGAAAACATTAGTAGCTGTTGGATATTTGCTGCATAATCTGATATTTCTAGTAAACTTCTGAGTCTGCTGCAGTCAGCGGTAAAACCAAGAAGCTGTTTTCAATCAGATTGGAACTGCAAAATGTGCCTTTGAAGGTCTATCACGTCCTTTAAGCCATTGTTTGACTCACCGGTCTTATTTTTTCCTCTCTCTTCCTTCTTTTCCAGATAAATTTTGTATTTCTATTTAACATAGTTAGGATTTTAATGACAAAGCTGAGAGCTTCAACCACTTCAGAAACAATACAGTACAGGTAAGTCAGCTGGTGCTTCTTGCTGTTTGTGGTGTTAACAAAGAACGGCCTTGCCTGCCCTGTCCTTGTCCCATTGTTATGGTTTAACCCAGCAGGCAGCTAAGCACCACACAGCCGTTCGCTCGCTCCCCCCCAGTGCGATGGGGGAGAGAATCGGAGAAAAGGTAAAACTCGTGGGTTGAGATAAAGACAATTTAATAGGACAGAAAAGGAAAGGAAAATAATAATAATGATAAAAGAATATACAAAACAAGTGATGCACAATGCAATTGCTCACCACCCGCTGACCGATGCCCAGCCAGTTCCTGAGCAGCAGCCGCGCCCCCCTGGCCAACTCCCCCCAAGCTTTTATTCAGCATGATGTCGTATGTTATGGAATATCCCTTTGGCCAGTTTGGGTCAGCTGTCCTGGCTGTGTCCCCTCCGAGCTTCTTGTGCGCCTCCAGCCTCCTTGCTGGCAGGGCAGTATGAGAAGCTGAAAAGTCCTTGACTTAGTGTAAGCACTGCTCAGCAACAACTAAACCATCAGCGTGTTATCAACATTATTCTCATCCTAAATCCAAAACACAGCACTATACCAGCTACTGGGAAGAAAATTAACTCTATCCCAGCTGAAACCATCTTTGTCTTTCCACATGCCACTGTTGATCTCAGAGAGTGTCTCTCAGAGAGTGTCTTTCTTGTCCCTTGAGCTCATACAGTTAGGTACACAGTATTTATTTTTGCAGGCTCACTATAAAAGCATGCCTGCATTTTTTCTGTCCACTCCATTTCAATGTCCAAACAACGCAAACAGCAGAGGCTTACAGGCACAGAGACATGTGCACTGCTGCAGCCACCAGCCTCTTTAGCTCCTTCAGGCTTGCACATGCCCCAGCACACATGGGAAATTTCCCCCTTCCAATGAAATCTGAAGGATTCAATTTCAAGTGAGGATAGGAACTTTATCCATTTCTATAAGTACACAAGCATATGTATTATATTATATAAATACATAATAACTCCTTTCACTGATGATTAGACCATTCATTCAGCTAATCTGGAGAATCAGTGAAAAACTGTTCAGTCCCTACTAGGTTGCTTCTCTGTCCCAGTCTTTAGCTTTGTAGATGCAGAACAATACGAGATCAAGACTTCCCAATGAGTCATGTGTATATGCATATTAAGATCCTTGTTCATACTAATATCCTAGCAGAGCCAGAAGTAAAAGAAGAATGGAGCCTGGGCCAAAACATTCATATCATATCTGTAATCAATAGCTGTATCATTAATGATGATTACTGTGCACATACAGGTATTTACAGTAGGGTTTAATGTTCTTTTTAAAGTGTAGGGTATGGGAACGAAGGGCGATGGTGCCCCCCCTTCAGCTGGTAGCAGCATTAGTGCAACCACTCAATGGGTTGCATCACAGAACTGATCCTTAACTCATCATTACCTTTGTATGGGGTGGCTTCTCAGGTGGATCAGTTTCCTGAGCTGCCTGGCTGTGCAACCTCACAAGCACCGGTATGGCAGAAAGGAGAAGATAGGAATGTTTAGCCCAGGGCAGCAGAAGGAAGGTGGCCTGGCCCCTTCTGGCAGCAGTGTGGACTTACATCAGCCTAAACAGTCCAAAAGCAAATTCTTAGAGATCAGGAGATGCTGACTGCCCCTCCTCTCTTACCATTTGCAGTATCTTGCAAGATGTTTGGAGCATTTATGGACATACAGGTCCTCACACTGGGAAATAGCATAGGTTTTGTGGAGTGAGGTTGGTCACAATCCTCTAAATAATTTCTAGATGAAGTCTCAGTGTATACAAGCTCAGGCTTCAATCCTGATGTTCTCAAATCAGCCTGCTCTTCACTTTAGAGGCAGTTTTGCTGCAGTAATAGGGTTTTGTTGTTTTGCCTGACTCCTTCCTTTTACTCCTGTCTGAGGTTTGGGGACAAATATGAAGTTAATGCAGTGGCTGATTTTCTTGTTCAGACTCTTGTCTGCACATTTCCTGAGAAATTAAGGGGAAAAATACCCCTTTTTCATTCTCAAACCTCATGCCATAAAACTGAAACTAGCGTGAACAAACCCTGATTCAAATCTCAGTACATTTTTATGCCTTTGGCAGTTTGCGGGGAGCATTAAAGATATTAGATTTTGAGGCAATCTGAAGTAACTGCCTTCATCCTTGAACAGATGATGGTGATCTTATGCTCGCTACAAGCTCTGTGAGGGAATCTTCTTTTTCACAGCGTAAATAGAAAGCCATGTAATTCCAGGAAAGCCTGAGGCAAGCCTTGCTGCTCTAAAGCTGCGTACTCCAAACATTTGTTAAGCAAGTATTAAATGATGTGGCAGCTACTTTGTTGAGAGTGTCAATCTATCCTGACGCTGGCAATGTTTCTGTGCTCCCCTGCCTGCCTGCCTGCCTGTCTTTGCCTCTTATGGCATTATACAGAGATTCATACAGCCTTAGCAAAATTGCAGTCTTCTGTGTTTGTGCAGTATCTAGCACAATGAGGTGCTGTTCTGCAGCTGACATCCCAGGGCACTACTGTAGCACCAATAATAAAGATTAGCCCCTAATAATTCTGTTAATAATCACTTACGCTTCATTGTACACCACCTGCTTGTTTATTATTTATAAGACAGCCCTAAGCAATTGAGTTGGGTGTGCAGGTGTTGCAGAGAGAGAGAGAGAAAGCATTTACACCACAGACAGAATCAAAAGATGGGCATGGAGCAGGTCTCATGGCCACGGCATTCCTGCCCTGGTCAGCAGCTAAATTGTGCACTTATCACCCTGAGGTATAAGAAATCACTCACCAAACCTGCAGAGAATCTCAAGGCTTCACCCTCAGGCAGGCTTCGTTGATAGGACAGAAACTGTCTGGAAGAAGAGAGAGAAAGGGAGGGGTATAAAAAAGGTGCCCATTTGTCCCCTGGAGTTCAGAGTATGGGAACAAACAGCAGGATTCAAAGGCAAAGGCTTTCCCAGAGCACGTTTCTCCAAGTGATCAGGCGCTGGTCAGAAAGTGTTAACTAGCAAACTCACCTGTGGCTTCACAACCCAAAGTGGAGGCTGTCACTCTTTCCCTGCTACCCTGCTAAACTCTATCCAGCCTTTCGGACATGCAGTTGGGCTCCCTCTTAAATATCCTTTCCTGAGCCCTAGAAACTTGTGTTCTTCATTGCCTGAGGACCCTAGGAGCCTCCATCTTGGGTTACACAATAAGCTGGTCACGAACCTTGGGACTGTTCCTGTGCATACAGGCTGAGAAATGTCTAAAACTTGGATGTCCTCCTGGGAAAAAGCTCAAATTATTTGGCCATTGTGCAAATGTAGGTTTCCACTGCTATCCTCAGCAAACGCTCTAGCAGCATGCCTCAAGAGATGGAGGTACCCACAGGGAGTGCTTGTGTTCCCTAACTCCATTCACTCATGTTAGACACGGGACAGAAGTTGACATGTGAATTTCCCTCTTAAAATGCTTCTTTCCTCCAGTGACTGTACATATTGGACAGCCCTGAGCAGACATGTCTTAGGCCATCCTTTTGTTTTCTTCTCACCCTGTTTGACATGTGCAGGTGCTGAACTGCCTTAAGGAGGCACCTAAGTTCCCTCTCTAACTGACGTAGGTACTTCACTTCCCTCTGAATTGCTCTGAGACTCATCCCCTCCCTTCACTAAAGAAGATTTTTTTGGATTGGGTCAATCTACAGCGGTTCAGATAACGCAGTTGTTCTTTCTTGTGTTCACTTGTGTTTTCTGTTTCCTGCCCACAGGAAGGCAGTCAAGGCAACGTTAGTTCTTCTGCCTCTGCTAGGCATCACCTATATGCTTTTCTTTGTCAACCCTGGTGAAGATGACATTTCCCAGATCGTCTTCATCTATTTCAATTCCTTCCTGCAGTCTTTTCAGGTAAGAGAGCATGTTTACAGCTGGTATCAGCTACTGCTGAAAGGGTCCTCAGTGCTTTTCAGCCGTGAAACTTACGGCAATGAAGTCCATGATGGAAATATTAGTTGAAAATAGCTCAGCTTTGTCCATGTTTACGTAATAGATATATAAGCATGTCATATGGAGTGGAGATCTCCTCTCAGGTGTGTACTGGAGGAATTCATCTCCCTTGACATCAGCACTACATTCACTCTATAGCTACAGCTCCTCACCTGGGCTCCATCTAAAGTCAATGAAGAGAGAGTTATGTTTCATTCTATCCCAAACTGCCTGAGAGAAGATGATGAATCACCCTCCCACGGTACCTCTCTCTTCACAGAGCACACAGTGAGCTGAGACTTAGACTAGATATTGCTAAAACAAAGGGAAAAAACTCCTACCCGTCGGGCTCGCTTGATTAAGACATTAGCTGTATAGCCCAGCCTCTCACTCCAGCTCTCCTGCAATGGTGCATGCACTCAGCCATCAGACCGTACCAACTGAGAACTCATACCCTATCTCCTCCCTCCCCTGAGTTTAATAGGAGTTCTGCCAGGATGTAAAAGGCAGTGGAACGTCAGTAATTGCCCCAGCTTTCTGGATTTGGCATAAAACCAAAAGTGAGTGAAGACTTTGAATGGTGTTTAGCCACACATTTCCTCTTAGGTGTGTCCTACAGCTTTACCTCTGCTTAAAGACCTTCTTGAACTAGGGTGGAGGGTTTGACGTTAATGTTTTACCTCTGATATCATAACATGCACTCTGATACCCAAGATATCAATACAGCACACACGCTGTCAAGCCAAATCTCGGGTTATGGACTACAAAAGTTTTAAGCTTTGGATTACTGTTTTTACTGATTGCATGTTTAGCTTTGAAACACAGAGCATCCCACCAGAAATCACACCAAATATCCAGCATGAAAAATGTCCCTTTTAATCTATGAACAAAGGAATTTTAGCCTTTACCAGTGAACCAGTCCACATTTTTCATTCCCTAAAATTAATTGTATTTTTTATCTGCTGATACTCCATGTCTCAAAAAATGCTCCACTGCTTATTTCATTGTTAGTGTTATGAAGACATATGCAAGAAAGAAAACACAGGGAATCTCTCCTTTGTGGTGACAATGATTACGGTCCAGTGCTGAAAGCAAAATGGGTAGGATTCTGCTCACAGGTTTAGAGATGAAAGTGTCATCATGTTGTCATCTGAGCTTGCATTATAGTCATTACAATCTTCACAGTCATTACAGGGGTCGAGTCGCTGCTGTCAATAGATTCCACAGAGCAATTCAGTTCAGATGAACGTAAGCAACCTGATGATACACTTGCCCACACAAGACCATCTAAGGCGATTTGACACCCCCTGTAAGTGTCTGAGACATCTGCATAGAGCATGACATAGCACCTGTGAGGGGTCTGTGCCGGTTTGGGGAGGCAGCTGGAAGCTGTAGATGTGCTTTAGCCCAGCTGAAGTGGCAATGCCCTTTATCAGTGGAAGAGCTGTCTAGATTCTAGCTCTCATGTCTCACCTGTGAGCTGTATTTTCTCATGAAGTTGTAGCGTAAAGATTTCATCTGTCTGGAAGTGGATGATCTCAACAAGATTATGTTTTTGCTCAGGATGATCCCAGGATAAAGCTCCGTCCCCAATTCTGTGTGTTAAAATACCTACCTAATAATTGACTGCTTTCTATTCTTTCCAGGGTTTCTTTGTGTCAGTATTTTACTGCTTCTTGAATGGTGAGGTAAGTAGTGTTCCCTGCTGTCAACGTAATTAATTCTCGGGAGGTAGAACCTACTTGAATGCCTGATTATAGGGACATGAGATGTTTTTACATGGGGTCATAGTCCCATCAGTCTGTTGCTCTTGCACAAGTTTCTGTTAAAGTGCATCTGAATTTCCCAGCCCTCTTTGTAGGTTTCCTTTGTTCACAAAGCTTTATCAAATTCAGATTATTACCTGGGAAGTCAGGGCAGAGGAAGAGAAGTCTTCTCAGATTATAAAATTATTGTCCATTTTAAGACTTCTTTGAAGTTTCTCATTAATTGCAAATATGATTTCTGGGCATATATGAGCATTACTTCTGAGCTGGGCTCTTGTTAAGGATATGCTGCAGGGGACCCATCTATATAGTGGCATTGCCATGCTGAGTTGAGTGAGTTAGTTTTTCTGTGTGGATATCTGTCTCTGAGCGATCAATACCTGTTGCATTCAGAAAAGGGGGTTGGGAACAGGGTCGGTGGTCTTCCTCAGAATTAATTTTAGGTACTGCTACTCAAGCAAGAAATGTTTCACTAATATCCCTCAGTGTTTGACTTGCACCCCAAAGTGTGAGAGATTCGTGTCTTCTCCCCTGCTTACACTGCCAGTGTCTCATTTACCTGCGCTTAAGCGTGTCATTTTTGTCCAGTTAAAAT
>VYZW01061925.1:0-11195 GCA_013401315.1 Balaeniceps rex | reverse complement strand
TCAGTTATTTAAGAGAAATAAGTGCAGGAGAATAGAGCCTTAAGAAATGAACATTAGTTATCCCAAAAGGGACCTAGTGAGAATGGAAGCTTAAAAGGGTCTACACAGTTTAATTCATACACCACCTGTTTTTGGGAAAATTAGCACAGATTAGATTTTCCAACTCATCTGAGGCTAAGAAAGTGCCTTTAGAACCTGTAATATTTGGTTAAGTGTTAAAAACAAATTAGCACCATTTTACTTCCTGTGTGAATACTGTGCATATTAGTTCACTTTGTAGTAAGCTATAAGAATTGTAATGGCAAAATAGAAAACTGATGCCTCTGAGCAAGCCACTCTGCCATAATGGTTTTTAGCTGCTTTGTAGAAGTGCTTGACATTCTTGTCCTCTTCTGAGCACTGTTTTCTAGACGTGACCATTTTGTATAAATTCAGTTCTTGCTCAGGGCTGAGAATTTGTTCCCTGTGACCCCTGACTCGTGTTCCTTCTCTCAGTTTGGCTGCAAGTGGGTGTTGTTAGCTTCAAGACACCTAATTTCATCCAAATGTGAGTAACTGAAGAACATTACCCTCCCCATAAAAGAATCCTCCTACTCAAAGACCGTGTAATTGTATTTTATCAAAGTATTACTTTATAATTGTAGAGTAGCTTTCAAAAAAGTGTTAGATTTTAAAATACATGACAGAAACATGAAATAATTTAGGTTTTGTTGTTTTTATTTTCCTCACTTTGCTACTTACCAGGTTTCTGTATTCTTATGGCAAAAAGGTGAAACTAGCCATGCTAGATAAGGCTGCTATGTGATACTCTCCAATTAGGCAACATTGAATACCTGGCTTCCTATTGTGGACTGAATATAGGGGCAGTAAATGCAAAGTTAGCATCTTTAACAGTATATTCACCTCAGCTGGACACTGGTTTTCTTTCACTGTATTTGTTGCAGAAATCTTAAATAGATTTCTGATAGTAGAGCCATCTCAGTTATTGGAAGCTGGATGGCATATGTACACACATTTTTTCTTTGCAAAGATTTCCAGAATCTTACTTTAGCTTCCAGTCATCTCACATACTTAATTATCTGAAACACCAATTATTTTCTGCTACCCATTAAATATTACTTAGTTTAACCACTTCGTTGATGTTGTGTATTTGATGCAGTATCTATGAATGCACTTGCTAATATCATGCTTTTACATATCTCAAAAGATTAGGGGCCTGGAATCACAGCCTTGCTTGGTTTGAACTGGTAAATTTTCTTGACTTCACTAGAATTTGTTAGATTTAGAATAGCAATGAGCCTGGTCCATCTGCAGATGGGTACATGCGTATTTTCAGATGATGTAGTGGTAATGCATATGATACTCATTGTGGAGTGGAATGAAAAGATGCAACATCTTATGGAAAGCTAGAGCTCTGCATTTAGTTGAGGCTGCAGTAGGCAATCTTTCAAAGAATTCTCTAATAGTAACAAAACAGAGTAAAAAATTTGCCTTTCAGCAACTGAATAAACATTTGAGATCATTATTGGAAACAGTACAGGTATTTTTGTGTTGGTACTTTATTGGTGAATGAAACGTTATTTAGTGAAGCCTGAAGATCAACATGCTGATAGCATGTGTCTGTGTGTGCCCACGCATATAAAGTATTTCTTACTAATACCTTTAAATAAAGGTATTTCAGCTTTGCTTTTGTGGTTTCAAGGTGCTAACTGAAAAGCGAAACTCAGAGTACTACAACGTTTGTTCTTCTGGTACTCCAGAAGCCTACTTTGAGTTAATCGGTGATTTTTCACAGACGACATCTAATCTATAAGTATAAATTACTTTGCACTCTTATTATGCCTTAATTGAAGTGCACCAATGTGAAATTGCAATGGATGGAGCTGCAGTGATTCTAGCCTCAATTAACTTTAGGTGGATTTGAGGCTTTTTTCCTTCCTTTTCCTTTCCTTTTCCTAGGGATGATTCTTTGATATCTTGTATTTATTTAAATTGTTGCTAGAAAAGTTAGGGGATATGCATATGACCAGGTATTTTATAAGACTGTTCTGAAGAGATACACAGGAGTTGTATGTATGATTTATATATTAATACATATCTTTTATGTCCTACTGTTTTCTGTAACAGCTGTACAGTCAGCAGTGGCCAAATCCCTCAGGATTCTGCTGGGGAGGAATAGTTTAATAGCAATCATTTTTTTTGGTAAATGGCAGTTACCATCTCTGTAACAGCTACCCTCATCCCATTCTTGACTCCTCTTCAGCTCCCTGCCTTTAAGACACAAAATGTGTGTTGCAGCACAGTAAAATCATTGTGAAGACATAAAGTACCTCGCTCTATGGAACAGGAAATTCAGACACAGCAGAAAGCAAAAATTGTACTAGGAGAGGCAGGATGCCCATGTAAAAAAGAAACAGGCATATGGTGATGCAGTTAATTCTTAGTTACTTCACATTTTACCAGAACTGATAGATATTTACCAGAAAATTAGATTTGATGCCTCTGTCTAGGCATATATGCTCTTACAAATGTTTCTGGTGTTCAGTTAATAGCAATGAAAACGGTATAAGCATCTCACTAGCACAAGCCTGTGTATGAAGATAGTTGTTTGCAACATATTTTTGTTACAGACCTCTCAAAGTTTTCCCTAGTGGCACAGACGGTCATAAAGTACATTTGTGTTTGCTCTTAATTGGTTTGCTTTTCTTAGTGATCTTTGGCCGCTGAGAAGTAGCCCACAGACTTTTGCAGGTCCACAGGCGTAGGTTGATAACCCACTATATTTCTTAGCTTTCTCACTGTTGGACAAGTCCTTTTCTCTGGGTAAGAATAGATTCAGCATCTCTGCCATCATAAACACAAACGGCAGCTGCAATAACAAGCCATAATACATAACCTGATGTGCTATAATTATGGTGGTGGTGTGGTGTGCTCCAACATGCCTCACTTTACAATTCAAACTGAAACTGGGTTGCTGCTTTTTCTACTTACTTTTTCTTACCAGAAGTTATTCTTACATGCAGGCTAAGATAGCCACCAATACAGTGTCTGCAGTAAGACAAATATGCCTCTAGGTGTTTAAAGGGACAGAGCAGAATGTCATCTTTCTGATCACTGTGCTACCACTGCATACTGTATTGCAGCAAGGAAACAGATGTGGATGCGATGCCACAGGTAGGTCAAGGAGGTGGTCAACCACGTAGCATCTGTAGAGAGCGTGGCAGATTGTTTTCACAGGGGTAAAAGTATTGCCAGATATTCCCAAGGATTTGTCAAGTGATAAATTGATTGTGTGCCCCCAAGTATATTTCAAAGAGCATTAGTGGACGCATATATAAATTCACATGAATAACAGAACTCCAAGAATAATGTTGATACTGATTAAATAAGATTAAGCTTTGCAAAAAGAGAAGGGAAGAGAAAAGGGAGAGGAAGAGAGAAAGTAGGAAGATAGAAAAGCTTTCTTTCTCAGGCTTTCTCAAAATTTATTTAAATTCCCAGTACATTTAAAGCGTCTATCTGCACTGATCAGGCTACAGAAGTCAGATCTTGATTATTTAAGTCTCATATGTTGTTTAACTCACACACTCAAAAGCGAGAACGCATTTTTGTGATGATCTGGTGTGACCTCTACCTGTATTTTACTGTTCATAAAACTTTCCTGAATTAAATCTTATCTGAACAGTGACATATTTTCAGAAAGCCTCCAGTTCTGATTTAAAAATGCAAGTGATGACATCCTGAATGCAGTTCTTGGTAAATTGGTCCAACGGTTAATCTTTTCTATTTATTTTCAAATAAGGAGATTTGAGTTCACAGTAAATTAGCACCATCATTTCTGTGTTCTGATTGAAAGATTGCACTTTCAAATAGCTGCTAGGCTTCTAACTAGTGATTTGCGTATACAGTTTTACATGAAGATTTCTGACTTCCCTTTCATCAGCTCATAGAATATATATTAGCATTGATTGGACCCTCATTGCAAATCTCAACACTGTGAAGAAGTATCAAAAATTATGGTGCTGTCCCTCTCAATGGAACTCGTAATTATGATTTTTTTATTTCTAAAATAAGAATTTTCCCTTCTAGTGAAATTAAACCCATACTTTCTCTCATCCACATACATATTAAAAATTCTGAAAAACTGTGTGATATTACTGAACAGATATACTAATATACAACCAGAGTGACCATCATAAAGCAAAGATGATTTCCAGGCCTGAGCTAGAAAAAGTGTTCCCTGGCACGTAACAATCAATTAAAATGTGCTACCTAAAAGATGCTTTTGAAAGCACAATCTGAACTACATGTAGTTCTAAGTAGCTGCACATATTACACAGCTCATTATATAGCAAAAATTTCTCAAATATATTGGGTAGAAAGATCTTCAAGTACCGTCTGGGCTATCTTGACATAATGAACTCATTTTGCCCAAATCTTGAAGGAAAATGGAAAGCCGACTTTTTTATGGGGTCAATTTTGATTTTTAAAGCCTTGCACATTAAGAATATTGATATTTATTAACTCTCCACTAGAACAAGTTTTCCAGGTTTGTAGCTGCTGCCTTTAGTTGTATCATCTAAAGTTAAAAGTTATGGCATACTGCATGAAAGACTACCATATCTTAATGCCTTGTTTCTGATCTTGCTACCGAAAATGGGGATGCTGAAATACCATAGTAAAGGACAGATATTTGATGCAATGTGCTGTGGGCTACTTAATTTTGCATATTGCACTACTTGAAGTAGGACTGGAACAGCTGTGCACTCAATCCCGGTGAAGACAAGAATCTCTCCCTCGGGGCATCGCTTTCTTCTGCCAAGTAGGAAAGTCAAGTGATGGCTTTGACTATGGACTTTTCTGTTCTCTCTTGTAGTCTTTCCTTATCATTTGGGCTTTGGCTAAGTATATTTGAAAGGATCAGTATGTGTTTGACTTTAATTATTCCACACTTTATCCTATAATAAGATTTGGGTTTGCCCATGCTGTCTTTTAGAGACTATTGCTTTTATTTATATTTTTGTTAAAGTTCTCAAAGGTGGTGGGTCATAAGAGCATTGCTATTGTATTACTTAGTAATACAGAGTTGTTCATTTCCTGTGAAAAGTTTGTATACGACTTAAAAAGACTTTAAAAGTTGTGTCACCCTAGAGCATGAGTCAGCCGTGTACTAACAACTATGATTTTTACCTTGTGGAAGGCATTTAAGCAGATGTTCTCTGCTGGCAACAGAATTGCTTATTTTGTCAGAGATGAAAATATTCATAGATATCTGCTCTTTTCTATAGCAAGCCCCATTTTTTTCTGTATTTTTAAAGAAGAGGAGACAATCAAATCAAACGTACTCCAGCTGCCTTTTGCATCCACCTATGCCAAATGTCATTCATCAGTTCTTAAGGCTTACTTCTCCTTTCCGATATGTGTCAGCACGTATCACTTAAAATCCTGTAAAATTAGTTTCTGCAGCTGTATTTCTGAGACTAGACTTGCCGCCTCCTTTTCTTTTGTCCTTTTACAGCATACCCAGAAATCAGTATTAAAGATCACCTGTAGTGGCCTAGCCCTGTTGCTTATATAACTCTTTCAAAGTATCCCTGAGATCGTTATCAGACTTTCATTTGACTCTTCAGTAAAGATCATCATAATAAGCTACTATAGAGCTGATCTCTCCGGTGATCATTTGGGACCGGCTATATGGTACTTAGAGCAGAGGTCTGACAAGCAGAGGGCAGCTGAAGCCCCTTTTATCCGTCCTCCCTGCGCTGAAGCCAAAACGTTGGCTGCAAGAACTGCCTGCAGAGCACAGGATCAGTTTACACTTCCCACCCCAATACCAACTCTACCGCGCGGGCTTAGAGAATTGCTACTGTGAAACTTGTCTGCGCAGCTGGCAGTACTGTAACAAACATCTGACTTTTTGTATTCTCACCATTGCCCCGCGTCTGACAAGCCTGCCACACGCTGCGGGAGCTGTGACCCTCTAACCGGTCACGTTTGACATGCGGTCTGGGAGAGCTGGAGAGAAACAACACCGCACGGTGCCGTGCTGCAGGCAGAGAAACCGGCCAGCTCGGTACTTTACAAACAAACACTGACCTGCTTCATCGTGTGGGCCTGCCCCGTAGCACGACCATGTGCAAGCATGGGATTGTCACAGGGACTGTGTCCTGGTTTTGGCTGGGTTAGAGTTAATTTTCTTCCTAGTAGCTGGCATAGTGCTGTGTTTTGGATTTAGTAGAGAAGAATGCTGATAACACACTGCTGTTTTAGTTGTTGCCAAGTAGTGCTTAGGCTAGTCAAGGACTTTCTTTTTCAGCTTCCCATGCCCTGCCAGGTGCACGAGAAACCAGGAGGGAGCACAGCCAAGATAGTTGATCCAAACTGGCCCAAGGGCTATTCCATACCATATGATGCCATGCTCACTATATAAACCGAGGGGAGTTGGCCAGGCTGCTTGGGGAGGGCTGGGCATCAGTCGATGGGTGGTGACTGGCTGCATCACTTGTTTTTTCCTGGGTTTTGTTTCTCTCTCTCTTGTTCTCTTTTTAATTGCAATTTTATTACTATTATTATTATTATTATTTCATTTCAATTACTAAACTCTTTTTATCTCAACCTGCGAGTTTTCTTTTGCCCTTCCGATTCTCTCCTTCATCCCACCAGGGAGGGGGAGGGGGAGTGAGCGGCTGTGTGGTGCTCTGTTGCCGCCTGGGGCTAAACCATGACAGACTGATACATGAATGTGTCACACATTGAGAATACCCGGAATTTGAGAGACTGCCCACAACTGTCCGGACATGACAGACAAGGCAGAATGGAAAAAAACATTGACCACATGAAGAAAAGGCAGCTAAAGCTTTTGAAAGCACTCTCAGACTTTTACCACCTCTTTACTGAAACTTTAAAGGCAAAGAGAGTCGTATTCTTCTCAGAGCCTTCAGAGGATGCTAGAAATTATAATCTCAGACTCTTTCAACTTCTACGACATACTTGCCAAGAATACCACAGTAAATCTAAGCATCTTCCTTCCTTCTGTAATGGTTGAGGATAATTGTCCAGCATAGGGAAAAATCTGGCTTCATCCAGACTTTTTTTGACATTTAAAGGACTTTGACATAGCCTGTGAAAGAGAACCTGTGTTTTGGAAAAAGACTGAGAGTTAGCCTGCTTTGGGCTGCATCGCACCCAGTGAAGCCATGCCAGCACATCTTTGACAATGGAATAAAGTGCTCTGGTGTGAGACACCCCAGCCTTTCGCAATCTGCCTCTATACTAGAAGTTTGCTGTGATGCATCAGCGCTGGCAAGTGACAGATGCCAGACTGAAACAGCTGTAAGGGACTTCTGCAACTCGGAGTGTTCAGTTCGTTTAGCCTCTCACAGGAAAAGAAATTAAGTGAAATGCAAGGAAGGGAAAACTTCTGTTGTTTCAAAAAGCCACAAGGAAAGCCCAGCCTTTTTGTAGTCTCTGGACACTTCACTAATATTAATTCAAAGGATTTGGTACTCTGGGAGGAGTGTTAAAAATTCCAGCAGTAAAATAGCAATGCTGAAAAAGCACATCCAAGTTTATACATCGTCACACGCTTTCTCCACGTATACTTTCAAAACGCCACAGGATACAGTTACAAGTTCTTATATTTACTGATTCAATTCTGTAAATTGTTTACTGTGGTGAAATGAATGGGAATTTCTAAAGGCTAACTGCTGGTGCAATAGCGCTGGCCAGTGAAGTTGGTACTGTTGGTATTTTTAAGCAATTCTACCTCACAGATGCAGCACTTTAGTTTGGTAAGTTAATGAATTACTGCAGCTGTTTTGCATTGCTCGCAGTACGGTTTATTGTTCATACACTTAACCTTGAGGTACTGTTCTTACAGTCACACAGCTTAATTAAGAGAGTTAAAATAGTTGAGGTGTTTCCTAGTTTTTTACTGAGTGACTGAGGTTATGTGAATAGTGGGAACAACTACTCACAAAAGACTTTTCAGTTTCTAGGCTGTTCTTTTTAAGTCAGCCATATAGTCCAGCCATATTGAACAGATGGATTTTCATTCTATAAGTCTTTTAAAAAAAAAAAATTAAAAATTCCATAGCTCTTGAACATTTGCAATTAAACTGGCCTCATATCAGAACCTTTCCCTGTTCCCCCATCACTTCGATCAGTGTTACATGGCACGTTCAGCTCTTTTGGTAGTCACAACTTGATCACAGCAGAAATGCAAGCCTAACACATCCCAAAACAGAGTCGTGGGCTGAAAAAATCAGTGCAGGCTATTTGTATGGAAGATACTTGTCCTTAATTTATAAAGTTTATGCTATGACATCAGAAAATATAAGTAAGTTTTCAAACAATTTATGTGACCAGCCATATAACCTTACTATGTGAAAAGTGAATAGTTTGCAAATATATGCGTATAATGTATAGAATCATAGAATGGTTTGGGTAGGAAGGGACCTTTGAAGGTCACCCAGTCCGAGCCCCCTGCAATGAGCAGGGACATCTTCAACTGGGTCAGGTTGCTCAGAGCCCCATCCAACCTGACAATGTACATCTGTTAACAAATATTTTGCAACAGAACATTTGTCTTCTAATTGTTTAGAAGTACAGTGTGTCCACCTGCAAAGATTCTGACATATTAATTTATCTTCTATACATAAATTAAAATAAAATCTGTATATAAACACAGTGTCTCAAGTGTCTTAAACAGCCAGGAAAGTGCATAAAAATGCAACATGATGCTCTGCACATCTCAGGGAGTTAAGCTAAAATCTTGCACTTCTGAAATCATTAATCTTATTACTGATGTGTATGTGGCAGAAAGCTACAGAAACAGATGAGTACTTTGCTAATGTTGCAATTACTTTTTTGTATATTAAATGAATTTGATACAAAACTCCTGATTGAGCAGCATTTTCAGAAGACTTGCTTATCTGATTCTCAAGCAGAGGTATATTGCAGATGTCTACGAAGGAGTATTTTTCTTGCAGTGAATAGTTTATATTCTCCTAGATCTTCCTTATGGGAGTTGCCAGTCCTTTTAGTCACCCTACCCCTTATTCATTACTAAAATATGCTGTTAATATTAGGATGTGCTGGTCAGCAAAGCGAGAAGCAGTATCCTCTGCTTCATGAATATCACATACACATTAATGTTCACAGCGCTGCTGCCCACATAATTCATTCAGATTAGTTAGCTGATGTGAATTCAAGAGAGATGTCCAAGATGAAAACAAATGTGCTCTTTAAGTTTAACCATATTGCTTAAAATTTGCTTATCTTGCTCACATTTCTAACTGAGTAGGTATAGTTTAAAGGGCAACCGAAATTTTCTGTAGATGGCAATTACTCTTCAATATTAATAGAAGGTGTCAAACTAAAGTCCTAGCCAAGGAGCTTGCAATCCAGAGGGAATATATATTCTTCCCTCAAAATATGTCCTGTACTCTTCCACTATGCGTTGATGCATTTATACTTGTACAATTTAACATTTGCTTTTAACAAAATAAAAGATGACATTTGACTGCATAGAGAATCGTAACTGGAAACATAGCTAAATTATTATAACACATGCCTAAACAGGTGGGTAATATTAAAGTCTTAAGTGTTTCTGCTTTCAGTAACACAGCTCTTTGAAAAAACCCTTTAAGCATGTCAGACCAGTTTTTATAAGCTCTTCTGTTTTATTTTTAGAGTAGCATTTGTTATTGAGTATTTTCTCTCAGGCAGATATTTCTTTTGTCCAGCAAGACATTCTTTCCCTTACTTTAGTCATGAAGGTTGCTGGGTTATGAAACACTTGTATGGACAGAACTCATCAGAGGGAAGGTTTGGTTCTCTCTTACGTATCCACCAGCCTGCGCCTAGTCTTTTACTACATCATCAGGTTGTAGCAGTCCCTTACATTAGGAAAAATTCTGTCTTGGCCTTCCCCTCTTCATTAATTTGAATGTTCAAATTAGGCCAGAGCTTAAAATAATTCAATCTACTAGGGTTTTCAACAAAATATTTTAACTTTTCCAACTCTATTATTTTATTTACTCTTCAAAAATGCTGGAATCATATTAGAAAAAGATTTATCTGAATGGCAGGCAGAAATCATTACCCAGGCAGATAAGCCTATAAAGCATTAAAATTTATCTTAACACAAAATACGGGGCCTGGTTGTGGCACCCACTACCTATTTGTTTAACAGACATGTAACAGAGAAATGGTCCAAATGAGCTTAATAAATCTCTTTCTTAAACTCACAAAAGACCACATCCTCACTTCTATAATTCTATTAGAGCCTGCTCCTTTGGAGGAGATAAAAGAAGAGATAACCTCTCCATTCAGAATATAAAATAGCAATTGTTCAGCTGATGATTGGAATATTTCCAGTAGAAGACTTAATTATGGAACAAAATTCGCTCAATCTGACCTTTTTAGAGAATAATGCAAAAATAAGTTTTTTTGCAAATGTCTTCCTGGAATAATTAAAATAAGAAATAACTTCACTTTTTTGCAAGAGCAAAAGGTGGTAGCGTATGATAGCAGCGTTCTTGGTGAGATGACAATCCAAGGATAATAATAAGACAGCATTTGCAGAAAGGAATAATATATTTCAATAGACTAGCTGATACAGTTTAAAAAACAGACAAGCTTTCAGACAGACAAACCCTTTTCAGCAAGAGCAGGTTCACCTCTGTGACTCAAAATTGCTAGCTTAATATCTAGATAGTGTAATGATCGTGTCATAGAAATGCATAGAAATGTATGGTATCTATATTCATTGCATTCTGAAAGCTTCTCTTGGGATAAAGACGAAACTTATTGTTGCAATCTCTATTTTATCTAAGTGATAAACAGGAATAAGTACTTGCACCCACAGACCTACAGACTGGGTATGATGCTGTGTGTTAAAGCATTTCTCTACGGATGTTTAGTTAGATGAGTTTATCTGTATTGAGGGACTTCTAGCTAGAAAAAAAACCCAAAACAAAACTGGAAAGAAAAACCTCATCTGTTTTATCAGTCCTATCTCTGATTTCACGACATTTCGAATGCTTCTAAGCCATGCTGATACTACTGCATACAAGAAAAAAGGCATGAACAGGTGGCAATATTAACAGGCTTCTTATGGTTCTGAAAAATGAGATAGAAATGTTTCATGTCATGAAAGTCAACATCAATAATCATCCATCTTGTGTAGATAT